>JAODAL010007197.1:0-127206 GCA_025379985.1 Phyllomedusa bahiana | reverse complement strand
TAGTTGGATAGTGCAGGGAAGGTTAAACACCCTTTTTACATTTGTTTTGCTGTCTGTGCCCCTATTTAGAAGATTTCTCCGTCGCCTCCAATGTAAAATACATTACTGTACTGTATCAGCAACCATTTAATTAGTACATGTGTGGCATACTGGCATTTGAAGTTCCACAGCTATGAGTTGCTGTGGAACATGGAACTACAAGTGCCAGTATGCCACACATGTACTAATTTTATGGGTGCTGATACCATACTGTACATTAGAGATGTCCAAGAAAGGGTGGGGGGATTGGGAGCAGTAAGTCCTGCCATCCCGGGGTCGACAACGAAAGACCAGAGCGGCTTAAAGGGGTTGTCTCACTACAAGGAATAATTTTTATGTTAAAGATCTTGCAAAAACAAGTCACTTTGCAATATGTTTCCATTAGCAGATTCCTACCTATTCCTAAATATCCCCTCTAGTATTGGCTGCATCAGCTCCTCAGGTTGCTATAGCTACAGATCTGTTTGATCTCTCCTGATAGACTGCCAGTGCTGGTCTCTATAGCTACAGACCTGGGGTGACATGTATGTATTTTAGCGCTCAGCCGGCATTTTTCTTTGCGCATTAGTAGCGTAGAAAAATTTCTGGCTCAGGAAAACCACTTTGAAAGTGCTCTACCTGTTCCAGCAGTAATGCACCTAGATTTGCCGTACTGAAGCTATAAATGTGTAGCTTCGTACGGTTGTAGTGCGACGCGTCTCCAGCACACCACCCGATCTCAGGCGGATTACAAACTGCCGCGGGCGCTTTATAATGCACCTAATTATGGAGTGCGCCTGATTAAAAATATAGCAAAACAGGACTGAGTCAATTTTTTGGGGCCCTAAAAAGACCCAGACTTCTGGCACAGCCCCATACTTACATGTTGCCCTGGTGTCCTCAGCAGCTCATCACTGAAAGGCCAGTAAAGCCAGTTAACACGCCCCTGAATTAAAAAATGCAACCGAGAAAAAAAGGACTGAGGTAAGATGAATCAAGTAGTGAGACAACCCCTTCAGCAGGGAGCTGTTGTGTCGGTCTAAAGAGGAGTCTCCTAGCGGCAAGGTGGGTGGGAGGGAAAAGAAGGTTAAAAAGTGCTTCGGTGCTGTGCCAGCAAGCAAGTGGGCAGGGACGTTCTCACACTATGGGGGATCATGGGTGTGTAACATCAGCACACTGATGTCACACCCCATAAGTCTCTGTTTGTAATCCGTAGAGAGATGTTTAAATCAGAATGTTGTTAGTCAGGGACTGCCTGTATTTTCCGTTGAAGGTATGCTTTTGCTCTAATAAACAGGGCCGGGACGATGAGTAGGCAAAGATAGGCAATCGCCTAGGGCACCGCCTAACCCCAGGCAGGAAGGGGGCGCAAATAGGCATGGAATGGACTGAAATTGACATTGGGAGGGCAGAGGTGGGGCGAACTCCCTTTATTTGACTAGGGCACCAAAATACCTTGTCCCAGCCCGCTAATAAAACTAATCACTCACATATGCAATAATAATAAATAAAAAAGGAAATACAACCCTTCCATAACTGTCAAGGGAAATCACAAAAGTTAAAATGTAACTTCACTCTACCGGTATATACTCTGCTCTGGATGTCATTTGTAGTTGCCTATTCAGCTTCTTTTTGATGTGAAATTCAGCTTTTCCCTACAATCTGCAACAACTTGAAAGAGGCAGGTGGTGGATGCTGTGGGCTGCATGCAGGCTTATTTGTAGAACCATGCCAGGAGTGGAATCTATGGAGCCCCCTGGCACCCTTTATACATTTATAGAGATCTGGTCTGCGGCATAGTTGCCAACTTTTGAAAATGAAAAAGCAGGAGAGGTTAGTGGGTGGCGCGCGTAGCGCGCTGCGGCAAAAATTTGAATGGGGCCGCCATCTTGTCGTATGCCATGCCTTCAAAAGCCACACCCACTCCAACTAACTGCATAACGGCTTTGGAAGAAAAGCCAGGTAGATGCCCTTATAGCCAGGTAGTAACCCCCCATAAGCAGGTAGTGCCCCTTTACAGGCAGGTAGATGCCCCCTTGTACCAAGTAGGTGCCCCTTTGTTGCCAGGTAGGTGCCCCCCTTTGTTAGCCAGGTAGGTGCCCCCCTTTGTTGCATGGAGGTGCCCCCATTGTTGCCAGGTAGTGCCCCATTGTTTGCCAGGTAACCCCCCCTTGTTGCCAGTAATCCCCCATTGTTCCAGGTAGATGCCCCCATTGTTGCCAGGAATGCCCCCCTTTTTGCCAGGTAGTGCCCCCATTGTTCCCAGGTAGATCCCCCATTTTTGCCAGGTAGATCCCCCCTCTGTTCCAGGTAGATGCCCCCTTTTCAGGTAGTCCCCCTCTGTTGCCAGGGTTAGGCCCCCCTGTTCCCAGTATGCCCCCATTGTTGACAGTATCCCCCCTCTTTTGCCAGGTGATGCCCCCTTTTTTCCAGAATGCCCCCATTTTTTGACGGGTAGTGCCCCCTTTTATTGCCGGTGATGCCCCCTCTGTTCCAGTAGTGCCCCCTCTGTTGCCGGGTAGATGTCCCCTCTGTTGCCAGGTATTCCCCCCTTTGTTGCCAGGTTTAATGCCCCTCTGTTCCCAGGTAGATGCCCCCTCTTTTTCCAGGAGTGCCCCCTCTGTTGTCAGGTCCCCCATTTTTCCCAGGTATCCCCCTCTTTCCCAGGTTCCCCCCATTGTTTCCAGGTAGTCCCCCCTTTGTTCCAGGAAGCCCCCCATATAGCTAAAAAAATAAAAAAAAAAAATCCACTTACCTCACCAGGCTCCTACACGGCCGCTGGGGACGATCTCCCAGGCGGGGGGGAAGTGAGAGCACCCGCGCTCACTCCCCTGCACCGCGCGTCATTCCCTTTTGCCGCTGACCTGTATGTGCGGCCACAACCCGGCGCCGGACATACAGGGGGGGAGGGAGGAGGGATGACCCTCCGCCTCCTCCCTGCACAGCGAACCCGGGGGGGGTAAGCGGGGGAGCGGCCGCTTTACCCCCTTAAGCGGCCCCGGGGGGCGCCAGAGAGCGCATAGCCAACTCCCCCGGGGGGGCGGGAGGGGGCCCCCAAATACGGGGGCCCCCCCGCCAAAAAGGGGGAAATTTGGGATGTTGGGTCTGCGGTAAGGGACTCCTAAGTGCTACCCGAAAATGGCTCTATACGGAAGGGTGATGTTCAAGGGCATCCCAAAAGGTGTAGTCAACTGAAGATTTAGGGGAGGGGGGCTTATTGTAAGGTGAAAAACAAAACAAAAGAGGGGAATTTTTCCCCTTTTAAATTTTTTACGGGAAAATTCTGTAAATGGAGGGGGCAAATTTTGGCAACCCACACGGGCCCCTTTAAGGAAATGTTCACACGGTTTTAATATGGGCACCTTTTTCTGCGAAACTGCATTTTTTAAAAGGGGCAAAGAGGGCGGGGCCGACATTTCGGATTATCTCAACGATCTAGGGTTACGTGGGGGGAAAAAAAGGGTGACTTTCCCCCAATTTAAAATTCGCGGTGAAAAAGGGGCCCTGCGAGAAATAAAAGTCAAAAGGGCGCGCCGGGGAAAGTACCCCGCTATTACCCGCGAGTTTCCCAAAACATACGAGGGTACGCGCTGCCCGAAACTCGTGGAACATACCCTTATTTAAGAAAGGCCCAGCGAAACGGCCGGGGGAAAAAAACCCACGGAGGATTGAAAAACGGCAGAGCAGCCCCAGGGGAAAGCAGGGGGCTAAAAGACGGGCACGGGTTTAATCCCCCGGGTTTTTATGACCCCAATTGTATTTTATAACACAATCTTAATCTATACGGAAAAAAACACCACCGGCCACTTTAAATTGGGTTACACCTTTCCAACTGCCCCGTTAAAAACTTAATTTCTAATCAGCCAATCCCCTGGGGGCAACTCAGTGCTTTTAGGCATGTAACAGGGGTCAAAGCAATCTCCTGCAGTTAAAACCCGAGCATCAGAATGGGGAAAAAGGGTGATTTGAGTGCCTCTGAACGGGGCCCAATGGTTTTTGGGTGCCAGAAGGGCGGGTCGAGTTTTTAAAAAAACGGCTGATCTCCTGGGATTTTAAAAGCCCCAACCCCATCTCGGGGGTTTTACAGAGAAATGGTCCGAAAAAGAAAAAAAAACCCAGTGAGGGGCCACCCTGTGGGGGGAAAAATGCCTTTTTGAGCCAGAGTCAAAGGATAAAGGGGGCCCGACTGGTTTCGAGCGGGATAAAAAGGGAAAACAGGGGACCAAATAGCCACCCGTTAAAAACCAAAGGGGTGGGCAGAAGAGCATCTCTGAACGCACAGTACGGCCAACTTTGGGGCAGATGGGCTACACACAGAAGCCCAAAACCGGTGCCACCCCTTTCAGCTTAAACGGGAAAAACTGAGGCCCCAAATTTCCCCCAACCACCCGGAAAATTTGGGAAACATTAAAAAATTGGAAAAACGTTCCCCTGGCCCTGTGGTCCGATTTTTTTTGCTGCGACATTGGGATGGGGGGGTTTTCAAAATTTGGGGCGTAAACAAAATTGAAAGAAATGGATCCATCCTCCCTTTGAAACAAGGGTTCAGGCGGGTTGGTGGGGTGCCCATGGTGGGGGGGAAAATTTTCTTGGCACTTTTTTGGGCCCCTTTTGGTCCCCAATTAAAGCACGTTGCAACCCCTTTTGGAATCTTTTCCACGAAAAACCCCTGAGGCATTTTTCTAAAGGGAAAAAGGGGGCCCAAACCCCGTTCCTAGCATGGGAAACCTAAAAAAGTGGCCGGTGATGTATTTTTTGCCACTGAAAAAAGAGCCTGAATTCGGCTCATTTCCCAGCATAATGTTCCAGAAACCCCCTTTCTGGGATTTTCAAAAGATATAAAAACATGGAAAAGCAGAGCATCAAAGGGTAACCCATTCCCATGCCCCTACCCGTAAAAATTGCGCCCTACGCTGTCAGGGAAAGTAAACCCCAATTGTTTTTCTTTAAAATTTTTTTCCCAAACCCAAACCCAACAATTCCAAAACCCTCACGCTTTGATTTTCTCTTTGGGATCATCAGAGGGGAATTGGAGTTTGGGGAAAGCAAACACGCGGAAAGCCTGAGTCACTGGGAACTAAAAGACGTGAAAATGCAGGGAAGCACGAGATACGAAGTCAGAGTCTGGGTCTTTAGGGAAAACCCAAACCCAAAAGAAATCGTAATCCTGTCCCCTTGAAAGAGAAATCACAAAATAAACCCTTGTCTCTACAGGGGCCAAAAAAACATCCATCAAATATATGCGGGCATAAAAAAAAATCAAATAAAATTGCAAACTGATAACAATAAAAAAATGTCCAGCCTCGATGGGGTCAACAACTTCCCACTGGTCCATTAAAGTACAGCAAGATAAATTTTTGGAGTATACAAGTTTTAAATAACAAAGTAAGGATAAATACTGCAGTTAAAAACAAGAATATGCCAAAAAGTAAGGCGAAAAAAGACGCAATGTTAATCTATCAAAGGGCTACGTCAACACGACAGTGACTTACTGTCGAAATCTTAAGCGGATTCGTTTTTAGAATCTTCAAAACATCCCCAAGACTTCAATAAAAATCTGACAAGTATTTTATCCCTGCCCGTGAACGAACCTTAGGATAGTTAAAATTCTTTTGGAAATCCGATGGATGAGTTTGCGCTAAAAAACCGGCATGGGGTTTTTTGGGATTTCTCGCGGGCCCGGAATTTGGGGGTTAAGGGAATCCGTGAAGATAGAATATTTTATCTTCGGCCGAAGCCACAGTTTAAAAAATAAATAATAATAAATTTTAAACAATAAGATAAAAATTAAAACCCACATAAAAACCCATGCGTGAGACTGAACCACGGATTTTCTACTGCGGTCTATACAGCACGGTTTTACAGTCGGAAAATCAACTGAACCAGTGCTTTTAAAAAGGGCTTGGGGCACCACTGTTACGGCTTTTTTAGAAAAAATCTAATAACAACTGTACATTCCACATTATAAAATTTTTTAAACAAGCAAAAACATTGACAAATAGTGAAGAAAAAATACATATTAATTACCTAAAAAAAACCCAAAAGCGAGCTTCTAGTCGGGCCCTTACACCTTACCATCTAGTATCGAAATTTTCCCAAAGAGCAAAACGTTGAAATATCTCCCTTAAATTTAAAAACTCATTATATTTCCTGCTTACAATGAATCTGTGCAATACCTAACACCATATAACATTGGAGGGCTACAACTTAAGAATGGTCAAAATCTTATTCCCAAAAACAAAAAGATATACGATTCAAAAAAGGGGCAAGAACCAAAAAAAAACAGGCACTAATTCATGTGGGAAGGGGAAAAACTACGTATAAAAAGCAGTTCCATACCAAAAGGGATTAATCAACATAGTGGTACAAGGTTTAAAAATAAAAAATCATACATGAAACATCTAAAAATTTTAACAAACATAATTAGTCTTATCCAGGGGCCGGACTGGGAATAAAAATCGGGCCCCGGGACTAAGCCCCCAGCACCCACATAAATATCCCTTAAAAAATTTCTCTTTTTCTCGCACCTCTCCCTTCTACAATTAAACTACACTGTATAGGGGGGCTTTACACGAGCATTTTTGGTGCATTTTTTATGTTTTTTGGTGGGGTTTTGTGCAGAAAGTAAGCAGTTAATGCTGTACTTTTCTGCAAAAAAAAAAACCGAAAAAAAATGCACCAAACCGCTCCGTGTAGAGTCCCTACACACAAGCAAAAAAAAACAGTATGCGAAAAAACCCCTCATCACAGAGTCGGGTGTGCACTTGTTAAAACAGGAAAACCCCACACTGACCCCACAAAAGCCCCCAAAAACATACAACCCCACCAATCAATCACCATATCAGGTCCCCAAAACACATGAATACCACGTTTAAATACAAATAAAAATTACCCTGAACGGGGACTCACAGGAACTCATCTCGAGGGGATTGTCTTCTCTCCTTTTCTTCCCATCTGGCCCAAACCCCCAAATTGGTCCCTCCAGAAACTACCCAGGTGCTGGAGCTGCCCCCATAACTAGCCAGGGTAGGGCTCATCAGGGGCAAAGAAATATTCATTAGCCTTAGAACAAAAATAAAAAGGGCTAACAATTAAAAATCAAAAAAACGGGGCGGGCCTACAAGAAAAGGGACAAGACGTTTCCACAAGACTCCTCCAGGATAAGCTTTTTTCAGTCCCAAAACTGCTCAAAAATGCGGCAGAAAAAAACAAAAAGGCACCCAAAGGGCCCTCCGGTAACACTGAGGTCCCTGGGGCTTACCACCCTCCAACTATTCGTTCCCCTCGGGGTGAGACCCCGATAAACCCGGGCTGCCCCGGGGGTTTTTCAGGCCCATCTTGTCGACCACACCACGCGTCACAACCGGCTCCAGCACCCTCCCCCTCCCTGCCCGACGGCTCCGGACGCCCGCTCCAGGCATCAGACTGCCCCAGCCACACAGACGAGACCGGCCGGAGAACTACACAACGGGAGAGGACCGACACCGCAAAAAAGCGGGGGGGAAAAGACCTACTTCGGGAGGTGACGAGGCCGCACTGCGGTATAAAGGCGCGCTCCACAACATGCCGAGCAACCACACATGCGGCGTGCACGCCCTGCAAACCGATCCCTGGAGAATACCAGCTCAGGCGGGATCCCGCGGGTATTTTTTTTTTTTTTTTTTTTTTTTTTTTTTTTTTTTTTTTTTTTTTTTTTTTTTTTTTTTTTTTTTTTTTTTTTCCCCAGCGATAAAGGGTCAGTGTACCCAGGGGACTTTCAGTTACACCCCTCTTCCTGCTCCCTTCACTAACCGGAGCCTGACCCCCGCCATGGATGGAAACACTGGGGCTGCACCAGGGCTCCCTGGCCGTTTGCCTCCCAGGCCCCCTGCAGACTCTGTTTTACAGGAAGATGGGAGCCCAGCTCTAGCCCGGCACAACATCTCCATTAACGGGCACTAAGACCCCCACCTCCGCTATAAGGGAAGTTGGAGCTCCCGGGCCCACAGCCTTTGATGCCGGTCCCCAAAGGGGCCGCCTCTACAGAGGATTGTCACTGGGGGTTTTTTGACGGGCCAACCATCACCGGCCTTGTGATCCCCCTGCGCAACCAGCGACCACCCAGGGCCCTCTTGATGAGCCGCTACACCTAAGGCTGGAGAATGTAAGAGGGGATCCTGAAAAGGACTGTGAACCTGTTCCTGGAGGGGCACAGGCCTCGAGCTCGGGGCACCAACAAATACCCCTGAATCGTCCCAAACTTCCCTGGGGATTTTTTTTCACGCATCCGGCCCGGGCCCCCGCAGGCACCCAAAGGGGTTTGGGGGGATTTGGGGGTAGTGGCGGGGTCCCAGTGGAGGGAGGGGTGCGTCCCCCTATGGCCCCTTCAGCTCTTGTCCCCGGGGGCCCCCCCTGCTGCCCTGACTCGGTCCGAGCCCCTCTCTTATACAGCCATGTCTGCGGTGGACCCCGTACGTGACGGTGGCTCCTGGGCCTCAAGCCCAAACTCTTCAACTTGGGGCGGCAGCCCTTTGCACCCTGCGAAAAAACAACGCTCCGACATCGCTTGCACCACCCCTTTGGAAGTCCTCCGATTTCAGACCCCAGTCCCCGCCACCCGAAGTGCCAGCTTGCGCAACCCTCCCCCCGGAATTAAAGGCTCTCCTGTTTTTTCACCAACCAAGCAAAATACATCGAGGAAAGTGAAATGCAGCAGGCTTTGGAACAAGACTTCGCCCATCCAACGAATGTTTCGACCCCCAAAGGGGCGGGGTACATCACTAGAAAAGGCTCAGGAATCAACCAACAGCCTCTTATCTAGCCTACAAGCCTCCGCGAAAGAGCAAAGTGCGAACCAACTCAACCTGGCTCTCCAGCTAGATGATCTGGAAAACCGAAATAGACGCAACAATATTAGGCTCCGAGTCCCCCCCGAATCCTTTAAAAACTGGGACTGTCCACACCTGATAAAGACTTCAACTACGCCGGGCCGACCTAAGAACAATTCATTATCGAAGGGCCCCCCGGGGCCTGAGGCCGCCAACACGGACACCGCCCTCCTCGGATGTCACCCTCAGGATCCACCACAAAACCTAAAGGGAGAATCATGCGTAAAGCGCGTCTGCTTCGACAAAAGGGAATACGAGGGTCTCATTTTGAACTTATTCCCAATCCTCGGGGAGAACCCTCAGATGAGAGCGGCGCTTAAACCTTTTCTTACATTTCCAGCAAGAAAAATCCTTATAGGGGGGGTTCCCCTTTTTCATTACAGGTCAAAAAAACCAAGAAAGCTTATTTTTTTTCTTTAAAAGGGGGACCTGCCACTTTCACACCGCTCAGGCCCCCCCGGAGGGGAATTACCGGACGGGCCAGGGGCCTCATCTACCCCACCCTTTTTTTGGCCCCCCTTCGGACAACCAGCCCTCCGCTCCCCTATTTTCCTCCAAACCCCAAAATACCCGGGACGACGTCGGGGACCCGGTCGGACACCCCCCCGGGGGGGGACACATCGCGACCGGCTACTCACGTCGCTGGGGAACAGGCTTAATATTTTTTCTCAGTTTCGCTTCCGAAATGGACTTGATGTTTGGCCGGGTCTCTTTCACACCATTCATGGCCCCTCACCCCTCTGAAAACCTAGATGTTTAAATTACAATTGACGATGGGGCCCAAAGGCCCTTGGTGGTCCTGGCCCCTTTAATACCCCCCTTTTTCCCCCGGTGGAAAATACCCGCTCCACTTACCGGTAGAATAGCTGGACAATTTTTGGGACCTGGGGGGGAGACCTTGCCCAAGGGGGATCTAGGGTTTACCTTTTCAACCCCCTCCCCCCCCCCCCCCCTTTTTTTTTTTTTTATTTTTTTTTTTCTCTTTTTTCCCCCTTTCCTTTTCCCTTTTTTTTCACCTCCTCCCCATCCTCCCCCCTTTCCGGTCCCCCGCCTATCCCTCTCCTCCCCCTGTCCCCTCCCCGCATAACGTCCGGGTACAACATCACCTGGCAGTCACCCTCTCTTTAAAGTTTCTCAAAAACCCCGGGAGGCTCATGTTTATGAGCCTTGATAACTCTAGTCACTCACCTTTATTTCTTTTTGCCCCCTCTTTCGAAGACTCGAAAGGGTATCCCCAAATTCTTTACACCCCCAAATATATGATCATTGTTTTGCCTAATGCCCTTCAGTTAGAAACGCAACTTTATCTTGGCCCCTTCTGTTAGGCCGCAAGTTTTTTTTGTTTTACTCCCTGTTTGAATTTGCTAAGTTTTTACGAAATGCTCGACGCACTGTCCCTTTCTGGGGGGGATCTTGGTTTTTCTATTTTTTTCACTTTGTGCATGGCAACTCAGTTAACTCCCTCAAGGAAAGTTTTAACTCCCCCCAAAAAAAATCGAAAATTTATGTATCATTTAAAACAAACAAAAATCCATATAGTCTGTCCCAGAGACCCTCTCCCCTCCTCGCATACCAAACCCCATCGCAATAGGTCTTCCCCCGCTGGGGCCATAAAAAACAGCTCATCTCCAAGGGCAAGGGGGCCTATTTTTCCACAAAACGCTCCCCGTTGAATTCTGGACACCTTCTGTGACAGGACGCAAGGGGACTATTTTTTGAAAATAATCTCCTTTGGTCAGATTTTTTTCTTTAGCAAAACCCATACACTCCCAAAACGGCCAAACCCCCTTCATACCAAAACGCGGATGCCCTTAACCTGCTTTGCCCAGGGGCAGATTTTGCTCTGCGGGACCTAACTTAACCTTAAACCCATCTCTTACAACTCCAAGGCCCTCATTTCCGTGCCCATACCCCCAATAGAATTTAAAAACACTCACACCATGCAATTGGTAACAAGGGGGGTTTTTGCCCCGGACGACCGTGACTACACCTTTTACCTTTCCCCCCACAATTCTTATACCCCACGATACATACTCCCACAACATTCCCCCCCTCCGATATGTGGCGCGGCCTCTTGGGGGGCATTCTCCATTCGGACCATGCCCCTATTCACTGCACCCTGCCCCACACCAACCCGCCCCCCCTTTTCGTGGAGGTTAAATCCCTGTTTCGGATTCCCTGGCCAGCAAATGCGCACTCAATAAGGGGTTTTTCCCCACCCAGATCTGACCCAACTTCCCACAAAACCCCGTGGGGGGGCCCTTTAAAGGATCTTCGGGAACTTTAAAAAAACAGGGGCACGCCTTTAACGGGAACCCCCCAAAACTCCGTCCTCTTTGCAAAGACTCGCACCTTGAGGGGTACCCACAAATCCACAGGCCTGAGTCCGACTTTAGGCAAATCTCCAGAAACACGCCACGAAACCTAACAGCAATGATAGTAGACACAGGGAATACGCCAACTCGCCTACTCTTTTATCCCGGGGCAAAAAGCCGGCAGTTCTGGGGGCGTGCGCTCAGGGGAAAAAGGGCCCCCGTTTTGTCCTCAGGTTTTGGAATGGGGAGGGGCGGTGGTCCACTTTTTCTGAGGGGTATCCTCGAAAGATTTTTGTAATATTATACTACACTAACAACCTCCCCACGCAACCAACTCAGTCTCTCCACTCTTAAAATTTCCCGAACTGCTCTCCACTCCCCCTGCGGCTCTCCGCCTCCCCGGGTGAGCCTTTCACAGAGGAAGAGCTCCGGTGTGTCATACAATCTTCCTTCAGCAAAAGTCCTGGCCCTGATGGGTTTCAAAACGGGCCCATTTTACAGGGCCCGAGGAGCGAACTGACGCAGCCGTTTCTCCAGGCGTTTAACGCTCTTTTCCCCCACTTCCCCACTTACCCGCCTTTTTAAAACCCCCAAAAGTGGGCATACCCAAGGAAGGGAAAACCCACACAAAAGTCAAGCTACCCTCCTATATCCTTGATTAATACGGAGCCAAATATCCAATTACTGGCCAATCGCCCAATCCCCTGTCAAAACCCATCATACACTTTAAAACCCGGGCGGCTTTTTTTCCCTCCGGGGGGCGAGAGACAACACGCTCAAAACCCTTCTCTTATCCAACATATCCCTACACGAAAATCCCGGCCATAAGTTCCTGACCGGAAAAGGGGTTTTGATCGGTTTTGGGGGCCCTTTCTCATGGCGTTTTTGAGTCCCTGGTCTAGGGGCCGTAGTTGGAAAAAATTATGGACTCTACTCTCCCCCCACCCAAATTTAGGTCAAGGTTTGCTATCACACCCCTAACATAGGGAATGGGACCAGACAGGGGTGCCCACTTTTTCTCCCCTTTACTCCGGAGGGGGCACCTGATGCAGGGTTTACGCAAGGATTCACCTCAAGGGGGTCGGGGGGATGGCCTCCATTTTTAAATCTCCGCGTTCGCGGACACCTATTTTTGTACCTTGTAGATCCACTTCTTCCCCCCGGCACTCTGGGGTCCTTGAGAATTTGGGCTACACAGCAACCACAAAATAAACAGACCAAGAGCTCAGTTCTGACTTTCATATCCCCTCCCACACTGCAAAAATTTACAATCCCCCTTCTCTTTTTTCCTGGGGGGGGATCCTCGTTTCCCGTATTAGGGATTTAGATACCCCAAATCTAAAAAAGACCTTTGACCGAATTCGTTCCCCTTATACCAAATTAAACAGGACCCCTAATGGGACAAAAGAGATTTTTCCGGATAGGTCGATCACTTTTAAAAATGAATATTCTTCCTCGTCGTTGACCTCTTCCAGGGATCCCAATTAAGTTACCTAGTCCTTCTTCAGGGGCCCCACGTAATTGGTCCCCGTTTGGGGTGGGCACGGGGCGTCCCAGAGTACGAGTCTACACTGTGCGCCCCAAAAACAGAAGGCGGGCTGTTCTCCCCCAAAATTTTTTTTGATGTCTAAACCCTTTCTGCGTTGCAGTACGTACTTTGGGGTCATTCAACACGCAGTTCCAAAATTATGGGTTCGCTTAGAAACAACTCTCTATGGGGCCCCCGTGGCACCCTCCCCTGGCTCCCGCCCTCAGTGCTGCCCAGAGGAATGCCACCCGCATCCCCTTACGAAAAACCTCGAACCAATTTTAGATCTACGCTTTTAAAAAAAGACGAAAAAATACGGGAGGCCCGTGCACACCACTTTTGGGAAACCCGGAAATCCCAGACTCCCTCTCCCAAGCTCTTCTCCGCCTGCAGGGATCAGGTGCCACTCCCTCGGTGATTGCACAAGTGATCTCCCCGGATGCCTTGAGGAGTTATGAAGATCTGGTAGAGGATACAAGTACAACTCGATTCGCGAGATTTACACTACTACCAGTTACAAAGTATTTACTCAAAGGGGAAGCATCCATTGGATGTGCACAGACCACCGAAAAACCTTCGAGTTGTGGTGTCTCGGTAGATACTCCGAAGGCGATCACTTTCTGGGCTCTATAGGCTATTAGTTGACAGTCAGCCCACTGGGGAGGGCTGCCTTCCAGAGGGGTTGGGAGAGGGAGCTCAATTTGACCCTCCCCGAAGAGGTCTGGAACAAAGCGTTCCAGCTCACACACAAGTCCTCTGTCTCTTCCAGAGCACATGAGTTGAACTATAAAATCCTAACAAGATGGTATCTTGTCCCTGCCCTGTTACACACCATGTGCCCAGCTCCCCTAGTATCTGTTGCCGCTGTAAGTCGGAGAGGGGCACTATGACTCACATCTGGTGGGGCTGCAGTGCCTTGCAACCCTTCTGGAATGGGGTTGACTGACATAATTTCTAGAATTTTAAACGGGAATAAAAATACAAAATAGCCCCGCCGCTACTCTGCTCTTTGACATTCCTCTCCCTATCCTCCACACTCAAGCCCCATCTCCTTAGATTCTTGATTTGGCAGCGAAATTAGTCATCCCTAGGCTTTGGCTATCCACAACTTGCCCGTCAATCACAGACGGGGTTAAAGGGAGGGTACAGGTGCTGCAGAGATTGGAGAGTTCAGGTCAGATTCCCCTCAATGCTAAATAAATACCTGCACACATGGGAGACTGGATCCTCTTTTGCAGATCGGATCAATATCTCCTTAATCAGGGTTAGAGTCCGGGCCACCTATGGTTGACCCACGCTACAACTGCCTTGAGTGTAATTGATACAGGCTAGGACTTGACGAGACAGTGTCACCGAAGAGCCGATGTTTGTCTTACTGTTTAGCGTTTTTCTGTTTTATTTGTGTCCTAGGCAAGGTCTCCACGTGAGGCTAAGCTACATGGTCTTCACTAAACAGTTGTCGTGACAGTTTACCGCCACTGTAAAGTGGCTCTCCTCACTTGGGACGTGGTACGACTGCTGAGTTGGCCCCATGCCAGACCCTGGCTTCGGTCATTACTGTCTTGCCCTAATGGGGATGGCCCAACGATTTTAACGAATGGAAATGTTCCTTGTAGAGTTTTTTAGACTATCTCTTAGTCTTAATTGTGAGAAATCTTGTCTCGATGTCTCAAAGATTTGTAACATTCGCTTACGAGCTATATGATCTTGAATGTATTTGTAGCCTTCACGTCGTACTTGACCTTGCTTATGTACATTCTTGTCTAATCTTGTTCTATTCAATAAAGCTTTTGAATATGAAAAAAAAAAAAAATCACAAAACGGTAGCCATATAGTGAGTACAGTGCCACCCACATAGACATGAGGTAGAGGAAGATCTCGAGCCAGTAAAACGCGGAGTGTTTTTTTAGAGAGAGAGAGGTTGAGAGACCCCTATCAACTCAGGGAGAGACTATAAAAAAAAAACTGACACATTAAGAATTATTAATCTGTCTAAAGTACTAGTAGTATAATGTTGTACCGTTTTAGCCATAGAAAGTATAGAATAGTGAAGAAATCAGGCGAGACCTCTTAGAGGCTAACTGGTATATTTTATAGTGAGTTTTTCGAGGGGACTAGCTCTCTTCTTCAGACTGAAGAAGAGAGCTAGTCCTCTCGAAAGCTCACTATCAAATATACTCAGTTAGCCTCTAAAAGGTATCGCCTGATTTCTTCACTATTCTAATCTGTCTAAAAGAATTCTCACAGAGGTAGAGGAAGAGGTACTACTGGAAGGACTGTCTTTCATACCAACAACCTCCTTTGACCTGTTTTCTTGGACTAAGGATATAGTACTATTTATGAGAAAATTAAGGTGGCATAAATTTCATAAACTTAGAGAAAAACGAGATTGCATTGGTATTGGTTTATCAAGTGAAGAACTCAATTGTTTACGGGACTTAGATCAGCTACAGAGAGAGAGTGAGAGAGAACTGGGTGAAGGCCCATTTACAAAGTGTAAATTAAAGAATACCTCTACTCCTCCAATTGGAGAGATCTCCTGTATTGATGTTTTTAAAAAATTGGTATTAAGGGATCTGTCTGAGATTACACAGGACCGTAGAGTATCTAATTTGAGTCCGTTACAGATACAGGCCGGTATATAGGTAGACAGGGCTAATATATAGGCAGACAGGGCAGTGTATAGTTAGACAGGGCAGTGTATAGTTAGACAGGGCAGTATATAGGTAGACAGGGCTGGTATATAGGCAGACAGGGCAGTATATAGGCAGACAGGGCAGGTATATAGGCAGACAGGGCAGTATATAGGTAGACAGGGCTGGTATATAGGTAGACAGGGCTGGTATATAGGCAGACAGGGCAGTATATAGGCAGACAGGGCAGTATATAGGCAGACAGGGCTGGTATATAGGCAGACAGGGCTAGTAGTTTAAAAAAATAAAAATAAAAACAATATTTACCTGATGTCTTTCCCTCCTCTTCTGTCCTATACCCTGGAGCGGCCGCCGGCAGCAGTGTGCGGGATGCGGAGCAGGCGCGCGATGACGTCATCACATCGCGCGCCTGCCCTGCGGCCTCCTGGGAGCTGAACAGACAGGATCAGATCCCGGCTGTTCAGCCTCGGCCGCTGCTTGCACCACGCAGTGCAGGCGGCGGCCGTGATGGCTGCATGGCTGGGTCGGTGAACCGGCCGTGCAGCCATGTGGCGAGGGGGGCCTTTCTGCCCCCTGGCACAGGGGTCCTGTCGCAGATGCGACCATTGCGGCCCCTGTGGCGCGCCACAGACCGGCGCCGGGACTCGGGGCCCGCCGGGGGGGAAATACCGCCCTGGTCTTATCCATAGTAAAAGACTCCACACAGACATGACCCATGTCACTGCCGACTTATGGCACTAACCCCCCTATGTTCCAGACTATTGCCCTCTCCTTCCCCCACCTCTGTTCCAGATTCCCCAAAAGAACACGTAACACCAAGTTGGATTATATGGCCATAGCAGCCGTTTATTAACAAACAATGCAAAACATATAAAAAACCTTCATTTGCATAACATATGCAATATAAGAACACCATATCAATTGGGGCTGAGGTCCTTGGAGCCACCCCCACAGTCTGGCGACCACCATTCCTCCTCTCCATAACTTACCCTCAGCCATCACCCCCGGCTCGAGGCACCAAATCGGCCACCCCCGGGTGGCCGATCCAACACCTGGCTCTCAGGGTTCCCGCCTGAAGAGCCCCACCTTCACTAGACCAACCACATGTTCCATCATGTGATTATTTTGGGGAGCCATAACCACCTATGACTCCTCCACCATATCAACTGGCTCCAAGGACCCCCAACCGCCCATTGGCTACTGTGACAAAACTACCATCCTTCCCCCAATGGCCCTAATCCAACCCATGACCTGCTCCCCCACCCACGTTCACCCGCACAAACCTGTCTTAAAGGGAGGGACCAACTCTGCTGCCTGGGCACGTCTGCTCCCTGCGTACGTGGGGGAGGCTTTTATAGCCCAACCCCCACGTACGGACGACACTCCCCCAGCAACCCGCACAGGTGTCCTGCGTCTCTGGCCCCGTCCTGGATCTGACACCCCTATGTGCAATATAGCGTAATCTCTTTTCCCAAATATCACAAAATTCTGATGTTGCCTTTGCTGAATTCTTTTTTGATGCAAGCAAAACAAGGCCCACACAATATTTCAGTTGATGGTAAAGCATCTTGACCTACTAAGTAGGAAAGAAGGCACCTCATAGCTCAGCATATAGCCTTGACACAGTAAGCTATTGCTAATAGTGCTGCCCAGAGCCCACACTGTTTCATCCTGAATGTCTACATAGTCAGAGCAAAGCAATTGGGTAAAGACTGGCACAGCTTCAGATTCTATCACAATCTTTGCTGCATGTGAAGTGCCTAAAGCAATGTTTGTCAAAGCCTAAGCTTCTTCAAACTGTTACATATCATCACTTCTGTTGAGGAAACCCACAAAACTGCTCTGCTACCTCAGGAGTAATTAATCCTTACTTTCCCCCAAAAAAGCCAGTGTGGAAAAAGTGGCTGGAAAAGCATTCATTCCTAGAAAACAGGTACGGGAATTATGGTTAATACTTGTAAAAAACTTTCACCAGATGAAATTATGGGTCAAAATTAGTTCTGAAGTTCCCCAACAAACACCGGAGTGGAAAAAGTGACATTCCTTCCTAGGAAAATGGGTACCTGGGTCATGGCTGGCGTTTGCAAAAAAATGTGGTGAGATTTTGTCCAAAATACAAAAGTTTTTACCCAATAGAATTTTGGTCCAAAAGGAGTTTTTTCCTTCCCCAAAGAAAGTCTAGGCGAAGCGAGGGGCTGGGAAGGCGTTGCTTTTGAGGAAAATGGGTACATGGTTTAAGGCTTGTATTTGCAAAAAAATGCAAAAACTCTAATCCATCCAGATTTGATTCTGGCCAAAAACAATATTTTTCACCCAAGGAAATTATGGGACAAAATCAATCCTTACATCTCCTGAAGAAAGCTTGGGTAAAAGAAGTGGTAGAAAAAGCTTTCCCTCCTGGGAACACAGGTACCCAGGATATGCAAAAAACCCTAACCTGGCAGGGTGCGATTCTGGCCAAGAAACAACATTTTTCACCTGATGGACTCATGGCCCAAAAGTAATCTCTCCCTTCTCCGAAGAACACTTGGTTGGAACAACTGGCTGAAAAAGCCTTTTTTTCTTTTTTTTTTTTTTTTTAGAAAAATGGGTGCTGGAGTCATGGTTGGATTTTGTACAAAAATACAAAAACTCTAACCCAGTGGGTTAGAATTCCAGACAAAACCAAAAACTTTTCACCTGATCTATTTTTCACATAGTCTGTGCATCTACTTAATGTTTTGACACTTGTTCTTGAGGCTCTTCATGTAACTGGTGTACTTCCATTGGCTTGTTGTTTGTGAGTACATCGATGATGTCTTTATTATTTAATCCGGTACCACAATAAAACTAATGTGACAAGGATTAAATTTACTTCAAGATTCGGTGACACACACATTTTTTGGATGTGTTACCTCCATAGAGCCTTCCCAAAAGCCTCGAGCCTGAATCAGGCCAACTTGCTAAAAAATAGTGGTTCCAACAAGGAGAAATCTTTTCCCTCCACCTTCAAACATCATTCATTAGCTCCTTTCATTTGACCTGCCATTTTCAAAAATTGGCATATTGTTGAAAGTGACCCCAATCTATAGAACATTGTATTATGTAGGCCACTTGTCGCTTTTAGACACAGCAAGAACTTTAAAGATACTTTTGGTTTACTAACCCTCGTAATACCTGGCTGTAGAGAATGGTCCTGACTGTGTGGCCAATATCCCTTTTTGTACCTAGAACATAAGAGACAGGAATTTTACAACTACTTGAGTTGTTCCTTAAATGATTTACTAGTTAAAGGTGTTGTCTCACTACATCGATTCATCTTACCCCAGTCCTGTTTTCTCAGTTTCATTTTTAAATTCAGGGGCGTGTTTACTGGCTTTACTGTCTTCTAATGGCCTGTAGAGATGAGCTGCTGAGGACAACAGGTCTGTATCTATAGCGACCGGCGCTGGCAGCCTATCAGGAGAGATCGAACAGGTCTGTATCTTTAGCGACCTGAGGAGCAGATGCAGCCCATATAAGAGGGAATATCTAGGAATAGGTAGGACACTGTTAATGGACACATATTCCAAAGGGACTTGTTTTTGCAGGATCTTTAACATAAAAAGAAATCCTTGTAGTGAGACAACCCCTTTAATGTTCTGTGTACTCGATTTTGTTGTATATATGATTTGTTGACTCTTTGGTCAAGTGCAAAACTTTGTTGACTGTATAAGAAATTTAATCCTTTAGCGCCCCATGACCTGCAGTTATGATCCAAAATCAGGAATGTGAATGCAAACCCGGGGTCCGGTTTGGCTTGAAGCATGGACCAATGCATGCGGTATATTAAGCACCGACCACTTGTTCAGTTTGATCAGACTTTAAAAAAAGAAATACACGTTTCATGATTAACACTTTATCAGGCTCATGAAGTGTTAATGATAAAGTGTTAATCACGAAACGCGTAGTTCTTTTGTTAAAAGTCTGGTCGAACTTGACAAATGGTCTGTGCTTAAAATACAACATACATTGGTCCGTGTTCCATGCCAAACCGGACCCTGGGCTTGCATTCACATTCCCAGTTTTGATTCATTGATATTATCGGTTATGTGGAATGTGGACCTTGGCGTGTTAAACAGCTTCGGATACCTTGTAATCTTGACCTAGAATCATGACCTAGAATTATGTCATGCAGTTATTAAGGATGTAAGGAGTGGGCTCACGTGTTATTTCGAGCTGACATCTGATATTAGTGTCGTAATTACTCCAATCCTGGCCATTTAACCACTTAGATGCTGTGGTCAGCAGCAGCTAAGTCATTACAAAGGGGTGTTGTGCCTCTTTTTTTCCGTTCAATCATCACCCTTTGTGATTGCATCCGATATAGTTGCTACTGATTTTGTAGTGGATTAACTGCCGCTTTTATTCTGTGATACATCTGCCAGAAAGTCCACACTAATTGGTGTAGATTTTTGCATGCAGATTTTAATCTACAGTTCATGATCTAAAACACTGTGAAGTGCACACAGGCAAAATATGCCTTCTGATTTCTGCCATGTATTTAACTTTCTTTTGGCACGGAATTTCATGCAGTTTTAAATACAGATGAGATTTGTTCAGTATGACATCTGCGTCCTAGCTAACTACCTGAAAGCACATCAATAAGTGACAAGTTACTTTTTTTTCTTTCTGTATGCAATATGGATTTTAAATCTGCATTAGAAAAGTTTTTCCCACAATTCACAGTGTGAACTACAGCCTGTAGTCTAATTTTTTGTGTATTCCAGTGCAGAATACACATCAGAATAAGTCTGAAAAGTCCACACAACAGATGTCAAAATGCTGTCCAAAATCCAACGGCATTTTGACATTGCTGGACCGGGGCAGGATGCAGATTTGCGCAGAAGCGGTTCATTTTTGGATTTGCTATCGGATTTGCTGTATTGGACCAAGAGCAAATCTGAGCTGAATCGATGGAATATACAACATGTTGCATATTCCTCCGCCGGATTTTAAACCTGACTGTAAAAGTATTCCCATAAGCGTGACAATCCATATAAAATAGTGAATACATTGTTTTTGTTTACCTGTAAATTTACATAAAAATGGCCTTGTACTCCACCCATCTGCCTGCTTGAGGTCCTTAGGCTATGTCTACACTGCTATGTCTACCAAATACTAAAAACGTTCATAAAACTGAGTTTTCTGTCCACTGCCTGTCAAAAGCAGTTGAAAAAACAGCAGTTTTTTGGCGCGATGTGCATTTTTTGGCGTGTTTTTACATGCGTTTTTTGCTTGTCTGCAAGTCTGTTTGTTTTTCGTATTCCAACAAATTTTATTAATGAAAAGAGAAGTTTGAGTACACAAGCGATAACAGTAACATATGCGTAGGTATATAAAGATCTTTGAACCAGAGAAGATACAATTCTTGCGTTATGATGTAGTTAATCTCGGCTCAACAGGTACAAAACCGGATTAGGAAGAAACAGAAGTACAATGTGGTACATCATATTACTCATTAATCAACAGACGATGAATGCAATAAAGTTCGTTCATGACAAAATAGCAATGACAGAAGAGGAGCATCCATAGTTCTTCTCGTTCAGAGAAGTTACATGCCCGTGCTACGTTTCAACTAGTGTTCAAAGAAAACAATAACCAAATAGTGAACTAGGAAAATGGTTTCCGGTCGGTCTCGGGTCGCACTCCAGAGGCAGCGATCAGACAAAGCTGCCAGCTAGGTGGTGAAAGAAAATAAAGTGTGCGTAGAAGTCACTCAGCAAAGAGATCGGTATAGATCCGTGTGGCAGAAAGCGAGCCAGTCTCCCCATGTCTGCAGGTGCTTCATAGCGAATGGAAGAGAGTTCTCACGAAGCTCCTCCTACGCTGAAGGGCATGAATTTCCTGAATCCAGGATGTTATCGATGGGCTAGAGGTTGTTAACCATAGCCGCGGGATGACCAGCTTGGCAGCCAGGATCAGGAACGAGAGCAGGTGTGATTTGAGGGAAGCCGTGGGGAGAGGGATTTGGAATAGGAGCAAGGTAGCTGGGTCATTCAGCACCCTAATGCCTGTGATGTCATGTATAATGTCTAATACTTGGATCCAAAAGGGTTGGAGTACGGAGCAACTCCACCAGATGTGGGACATGCTACCTATGTCTGTCTTACATCGCCAACAGATGTTGGAGGTCCTGGGGTACTGAGCGTGAAGAAGAGCAGGGACCCGGTACCAGCGTGTGAGAATTTTGTAATTTAGTTCCTTGTGCTTTTGCCGATACAGACGACTTGTGCGCTAAAAAAAAGGCTTTTTCCCAGCCTTCACTTGGGAGAACCTTGCCCAGTTCCTTTTCCCAGCTCTGTTGGAAGGGAAATTGCTCTCCCACAGTCAACCTCAATAGCTCATATACTCTCGAGCGTGCGTGCTTCCCAGTAGGACCCTGCAAGCACCACGTCTCAAAGGTGTTTGGGGCCTATGTAGTTCTAACGAGGATTTTATGACGGAATAAAAAACTCAATAGCTGATAGTAGTTCAATCTCGAAAAATTTGTCGCTAACGGTGTCACCTCCCAGGTCACCATAGGACTTCAGCGATCCCGAGGAAAGCACACTCCCAAAGAGCAACGAGGGTATCTCTTGACCCTGCAGACTGGAAACCGCTGAGGACAGGGGCCGGGGACTTTTGGGTACCCAACCAGTGGCGTAAGCGGGCCTCCCTGACTAAATAGATTCATTTTCGAGGGAAGGACCTGCACACAGAGACAGAAATTCGAGCCACAAATGGAACATACAGAGGGATCTAATTTGACAAGAGCGAGGGGGTGGCAACCACGGCAGGGCTGCTGTAGGAGCTTTGTGTAACAATGGTTCAATTTGAACCCATAACTTTGAGGTAGAGTTGTGGAAAAGGAGTCTAAGGTGCGGACCATCACCGATGCAAATAGTATAGCAAAAAAATCAGGGAGAGCTAGACCCCCCTTTCTTTGGTCTGGTGAGGGTGGAATGTGCTAGCCTTGGGTGTTTATGTGCCCAGACAAAATCAGATGTCAATTTGCGCAGAGTCTTAAAAGTAATGTTTTGGGTAGTAAAACGGGGATGGCTTGAAAAAGGATTAGAAGGCGAGGGAAGTACATTCATTTTAAGGATGTTTATACGTCCAAGCCATGAGAAATCTTTGTTATCCATTTTAGTAGGTCTTGGCCAATGATGTGGAGTAAAGGCGCGAAATTAAGGTCAAAGATTTTTTCTAAATTAGCAGGGATCTGGACACCCAATATTTGAAGGAGGAGGAGTTCCACGAAAAAGGGAAAGCAGATTTTAGGTGTCTTAAGGTGCAGTCAGGGATATTCATATGCAGGGCTACACTTTTGGTCATGTTTATTTTATGACTGCTAAAAGAACTATACGTCCGCAGTGTCCTAGCAACAGCTGGCAAGGACTCTGAAGGAGTCGTGAGATACAATAATAAGTCGTCCGCGAACGCCGAACACTTAATATGTTGGTCCGCGATTTTGATTCCATGGATTGACGCGTCCGCCCTTATTGCCTGCATTAAATGTTCCATCACTAAAACATATAGGAGGGGAGACAGAGGACATCCCTGCCTGGTACCATTGCCTATCACGAAAGGAGAAGAAAGTGCGCCATTAATGCGGATTTGCGCCTGTGGAGAGCGGTATAGGGCTAGTACTCTACCCATCGCTACCGGACCCAGTCCCAACCGCTCCAGAACTCTCAACATACAGGCCCAGTTCACTCGGTCGAAAGCCTTTTCGGCATCTAGGGATAAAAGAACACAAGGGAGTTTAGTAGTCTGGATGTGTTGAATTAGGGAGAATGTTTTTAGTGTATTGTCCCTCGCCTCCTGGAGGGCACAAACCCAACCTGGTCCAGATGAATTAGAGAGCCAAGTAGCGGATTTAAACGCATAGTGATTAATTTAGCGAAAAGTTTGGCGTCCGTGTTTATCAGGGATATGGGACGATAACTTTGACATAGAGTTGGGTCTTTACCCTCCTTAGGGATCACTGTAATGTAGGCTTTTAAGAAGGCTGGATCAAAGTGGGAGTTCGGGGACACAGTGTTAAAAGTTTTAAGGAGAGGGGTAGTGAGGTCGTCAATCAGGGTTTTGTAGAAAATGGCGGTACACCCATCAGGGCCTGGACTCTTACCCGATGGTAAAGCTGATATTGCTGCTCTAAATTCGTCAGGGGAAAATGGCTCCTCCAGAGAGGCGAGGGAAAGGGGGTCAAACGACGGGAGAGCCGAGTCAGACAGGTATTCCCCCAGAGAGCTATGTTGGAGATCCGAGTCGGGCAACTGTCTTGGGTGGGGGAGGTTGTAGAGGTCCGAGTAGTAGGTGTGGAAAACTTTCAAGATGTCGTCCGTGGGGTGAACTAGTTTACCCTCCGGGTTTTTAATTGATGGGATGAATAGTGAAGCTCGCTTCTCGCGGAGCGTCCGAGCCAGGAACCTCCCTGGCTTATTACTCCATGTGTAGAGGGAGCTGGAGCAGATCTGGCGGTACCTTTTATGTTTGTACTCCATTAGCTGGAGAACTTCGTGGCGGGTTTGTAATAGATCTCTCAGATCTGATTCCAGACCAGTAGATTTATGGGTGGATTCAAGGAGGCTCAGGCGAGCGAGAAGGGCTTGTAGCTTGTGAGTGCAAGTCTGTTTTTTAATGCATGCATAAATTAAGCCATTGGATGTAACTCCGCCCTACAAAAGGGGATTTAAAGCAGATTATTGCATTTATATGCAAGGCTATGTTCACACGGCTTTTGGGGCGCATTTCACAACGTATTGCGAGCGTACTGCGCTCTAATACGAGCGAAATGCGCCCCAATCATTACGGTAATCCACATTTCTCATAGAGAACTATGGATTACACCTCCTGTCCCCGGGTGTACAATACGATCGTATTGTATGTGTGGGGAAATAATTGACATGTACTTTTATTTAAAGATTTTGGCGCTAATAGAGTTATCTCTCTTTTGTCGTCACAAATACTTTTTACGGATTTTGACGCTAAAATACTTTTTAAAAAATTTTTTTGCCGCTAAAATACGTTTTTTATGGATATTGCCGCTAATAGTTATTTTTAGCGACAAAAGCAAGATAACTATTAGCGCCAAAATCCATAAAAAACGTATTTTAGCGCCAAAAAACATAAAAATAAAGTATCTTAGCGTAAAACCCCCCATATTTTTAGCGACAAAAGCAAGATATGATTTTTTATGGATATTGGTGCTAAAATACATTTTATGGATTTTGATGCTAAAATACTTTTTTTTTACAGATTTTGGCGCAAAAATGTTTTTTTACGAATTTTGGCGCTAAAATACTTTTATTACGGATTTTCACGCTACTAATGTTATCTCGCTTTTGCTGCCATGAATTCAGCTTTTTCCGTAAAAAGGTGTATTTTTAGTGTCAGAAGCGAGATAACTTTATTAGAGCCAAAATCCATAAAGAAAAGGATTTTAGCACCAAAATCCATAAAAAAAACATATTTTGTGTCAGAAGCGAGAGAACTTTATTAGCGCCAAAATTTGTAAAGAAAAGGATTATTGCGCGAAAATCCGTAAAAAAAACTTATTTTTTGCGTCACAAGTGAGATAACTTTATTAGAGCCAAAATCTGTAAAAAAAAAAGGATTTTAGCGCCAAAATCCATAAAAAAAATGGATCCTAGCGACAAAATCCGTAAAAAAAAGTATTTTGAGCGAAAAACATGAATTGCGCAAAAATCGTTGGCGACCAAAGCATGATCATTTTATTACGAATGGTACGAATGAGGACACATCAGACACTTGTATGCAAATTTGATAAGATATAACCTTTATTAACACCCACTATAGGTGGGACTTGGGTCTCCTGGGTGAGTTTTCATTGAAAAATCGCAGCAAAAAACGCCACGAAAATGCAACAAAAACGCGCCAAAAAAGTCCTGCGACTTAAATATACTGTAGTAAATTTTCTGCGCAAAAGATGTTGCAAAAGACGACCAGTGCAAAAAATGAGCAGAAAAAAGAAGCTCAGTGGAGACAGCAGGATGTTTTTACTATAGAAGTTTTTTCAGCATTTTTGGAAAACGAAAAACGCTGAAAAAACAGACGTTTTTCTGTGCAGTGGAGACAGAGCCTTATATTCAGTGTGAATGGAGTCTGCTGCTCTTATTGTATGGACAGCTTTTCCCCTCTGGCATTAAATTTAGAGACCCAACTGATGATGTTATCGTGACGTGGTACATGAGCAAATGCAGCTTGAGCAAAATGTGCACTAAAGATCTATATTTTATAAATTTACAAAGGTAATAGTAATGCATTTTGTAATAAAAATGGTGCATTTTTTGGTTAATATAAGTTAAATGCTTGTATGTATGGCAAAATGGCTCTAAAATAAAATACAGTTTGCCTAATTCTGGCCATCTTAAAGGGATACTACCAGCAAAATTTTTCTTTTCACATATTAACAGCAATATGCGATTATTAAATGGATTTTTTTTAAATGTGTGGGTTTTTTTTAATATAGTTTTTTTTTTAAAATACCCCTATATATATTATTCTGACTTCCCATCTGTGAGCTCTGATAGCACTACAGTGAGAGGATTGCTTGATCGTCCTTTTTCTGTTTGGCTCTGGTCTGAGAACAGTAAATATTATAAGCAATAACCTAAAAATTGAAAAGAAACCTCATCCCTTATCCTTTCATGTATTGCTCTTTTCATTGTCCTAATCTTATCTATCGTGTCCAGAGAACAGTCATGTCATTTACCTACTATTTGTAATGAGACACATGGAGATAAGCAGCAACTATAGTAAAGAGAGATTAGTCTGCCCTGCCATTTTTTAGATTTATTTTTTTAGTAATCATAGCTAGAAAGAGACAATATTTTATAAGTAATTTTTAATTGCATGGGCTTGCCGAAATAAAAAAAAAAAACACTGGTAAAAATTCTAAAAAAAAGGAATTGTTTTCTAGGTATATTGGAGTTAGCAAAAATACTCCTTTCTGATAGAAGTATTGCTTTAACTCAGGGGTCTCCAATGTTGGCTCTCCAGCTGTTGGGGAACTACAACTTCCATCCTGCATTTATATAATATATATCAGTGGGCATGATGGGAGATGTAGTTTCCCAAAAGCTGGAGAGCCGACGTTGCAGACCCCTGCTTTAACTAGTACTACATGTTATCAATGGTAGGAACTCTCCTGCCATTTCGTCCTCTCCTGATTAGCTCAGCAGCTTTATCTATGTTATATCTGTCTTCTGCTGTATGTGTTTGTTTGGAGTGGCTGCATGGCAACTGCTTAGGATCTTGCTTATCAGCTGACCTGACGCCCACCTGAGCTTGTTAGCATATTTTTGGTCTCCATAAAGCTCAGATGAATCTGGTTGTCTACTGCAGAGTATAGAAGCAATGTCCTGTCTTATCTGATATGACAAATTATTGTTTCTTGAAATCTATTGTCTAGTTCAGTTGTGTCAGGTTTTATTATGTTGTTGTTTTCTTGTCCTATTCTTAAGAACTACAAACTCTAGAACTTGGCAAAATGAAACTAATAGATTAGGTGTTTGATTTCTGCTAGGCTTTGCCCAGGTGGTCGCTGGGTCCTAGAGTCACTTTCTGTATTAGGGTAAGTTGTAGCTCAGGGACATTTTTTAAATAAGGTTATAGGGTTTTAGGAATAGAGGTTCTGGTGTTGGGAACAGTTGTCAAGTATGGTTTAGGGAAAGGTTAAAGATAGTTAGGGTCTATTATTCCCTCATTTCTGGAATGAATCCACATCTGAATCTCCACCAACAGTGTACTTGTCATCACTGCTGTCCATTTGCTGACTAGCGGTGCTTCTTTCTTCTTTTACACCCTTCATATTATTATTTCTTGTGGCTGCTGGTGTACTTTCCAGTTTGACTTGTTGTTAGGAGTCCACCAGAGTTGTTACACTGCACCCAAATAGTCTTCAGCCACTTCTCATTTTAGGTTAGGAATACAAAACTGCAACAAAAATGTCACTGGTGCTACTAGATTTAGTACGTCTCCAATTATACTAAATGCTGTAGGGACTCACTCACGTTCGGCCGCCATCTTGGGTCTTCCCAAAGGATATTCCGCTCGGAGGCGCTACAACACAGGGAATTTTGACACCGGGTTTCTTTAAGACTGGCCTTCCACCAGCTTTATTCTTCAGCACAGTACACAGCATACAGAAATAAACGCAAACAAAAACCATTGCTGTCTGGCCACTAACTGCACATGCAGATTCCCTCTCTATATGGGGTCTGGACCTAGTATCCAGTCAGCACAGACAGTTCCACCAGCCTCCACTGGTTAGCATCTGGGGCAAGAGCTTCTCCTCAGCTCTTCATCTCTCCACTTCCAGGAAGTGAACCACACCCCCTGTACACCTGCAGGCCCAGGACTTTTATAGGAATCCAGAGCCATATCCAAAACCTGGTCTGGAACATAGGGAGTAGACACCCACCCAACATGTCTACTCCCGATAAGAGCCGACCCAGAACAAACAAAATAAACGTCTGCCAACCACTTAGTGTGGCTGACAATACATACGCTTGGCTCCTATCCCACCAATCCAGGTACCCTTGGTGGCATGTTGATTATACATCTCTGGTATAACTCCGCCTAGTGGCAGAAACAGGCAACTACCTCTGCCAGAATAAAGAATTACAAAAAAGTGTTTTGCGTTTCATTTCTTCAATTCACTTTTAGCCCTACACAATTTTTTTCCTGAGCTGATCATTAGCAGGGAGGGAGAGGTGGGGATTGAGGGGTATTTGGTATAGTGTTTTTGGCCACTAAAGTAATGTAAACAGTTGCACACGTTTGCACAAGCCTTGACTTTTTCCCACTCATGACACTTTTCTCAAAGGTGGTTGGAGATTAGAGTAGCGGGGATGGCCACAGGGTGACAGATTTAATATAATTTACACTACAAACTAGTGTAAATTATCATGAAAATCTATGCAGTCTGATGTAGATTCCAGTGTGAGGCAGCCACAGATGCAACAAATGCACTTCTTAATGCATTTGTCACCTCTAACTCCTGCAGCCTTATTGCTTAGACTGGCATGTAAAACATCAATCTAAGTAAATCTACCCTACGGTATAGTAGAAAGTTGATCAACTTTAAACTATATAGAGAATTAAAGTTAGAATTAAATTTCTAATTTAAAATAGCAGAAAATGCATTTTATTTCTAAACAGAACATAAAGCCAACTTGAGAGAAAAAAAAGAAATTGTAGAACGTAAGCTAGAAAATGATCATTCATATATGGACAAGAAAAATGAATAATTGCATTTGGAAAAGGTACCTTTGAAAATAGTGCTGAATGCAGCAACCTGACATATTTTAATTGTACAGTTTAGCAACTTGGATCTGGCGTTGTGCCCAGCTTAGACTGGACTATTAATAGCTATTAGTTTCCCCCCGCAAATTTCTATATTGGGAACTATGTAGATGTGACCTCATCTTTAATATGAATTGAATCAGTTTTTTGTTGTATCGTACCCCTATACAGTCTATTGGTGTGGGAAGACTTTCTCCTGATACGCCATAACTATTACCAGCGCTGAGATGATTTACATCATTTATAGTGCTCTGTCCCTATTACAAGTATATGTTCTTTTAACACCATCATTATACATCTGCACAGCGGTGGATGGAGACAGAGTTAGGGCAATGCCGCCTTCTTTGAACATAAAATGCTGCATTAATCATAATACTCGCTGGGTGAAATACTGACATATATCAGAGCATTTTTCATCTGAGTTCCTTCCTCTAGAAGGCAAAGGATCAGGCAAGTTAAGCTGATGAAAGGTTGTGATTTATCTCCCCGTTATGATTTCACCTTTTGGATAAAAAGATTGCAGAGGTCAGGTATGGACATTGCAGTCAGAGGATACTGCTCCTCACTTGGCCTTTTTGAAGGTTTTAGTTACCTTGCCTTCATTGTTATCTTTTGTAATCATTCTTACCTTAAAGAAAATCTTCACCAGTTACCTTTGGATATATTGCTGAACTACTAGACACAGAAGATCCAATAATAACCCCCACAAGTGCAACAGCATTGAGAAGGTTAACATGTTGTATACTTTTCTTCATCTCTCTTATCTATAAATTTAAAGGAACGTGTCTTCAGAAAATGACCTATTGCATACATCAAATTTTATCTGAAAGGTGTTGTCTGAGGAACAAAAGAAAAAAATTTGCTCAAATGACTTGCATGAGTCTTATTTTGTCTCCATGTAAAACTCTCTGTGTTCACTTGTTGTTTTCTTTGTGTTGCATAAATGCTTCCTTATCTGCAGTTAAGAAGCAGCATTTCCTGTTTCAAAGTGGTTTCCCTCTGCCCTGGAAACTCCAGAATCCTTTGCTATACTATCACCGTTTTCCTCCTTCCTAACCTCAGTCTTATTGTATGGTCCCTGTTGTCTACTTCATGTTTTAAGCAGGACCAAAGGGGTGTGATTTCAAAGGCTGTTCAGAAAAACAAACCCCTTTTGTACATCTGATCTCCTGGGCTGAACACAGAGCCGTTTCCTGTGTATCCATTTACACAAAACTGCTAAGCTTCCAGATATTGACAGCTGATTAAAAATTGTAGGAAGCCCACAGAAAATGTAAGTAAAGTAGTTTACAGTGCCTATCATTGGGCGTGGTATTATTTTGAAATAATTTTTTTAATGTTTGAGAATTCCTGTCATTTCGGATTCTGTAGAGATCACTTCTCAACAGTCTTCTCATCATCATCACAGCAAGGATTTTAGTGAAAGGTAACATTTATATACAGATAATACATAATGCACCAATCACAGTGATGGTCACAGTTCACTTCTCCTCCTCCCTGCACAATGACCTCTGCACGAGTCACAGAGCATGCCTAGAACACTCTCCTCCAAAAGTCAGAAAGTCATCTCCAGACTACAGACTCCCATGGACTTTATGACTGCAGTAAAGCATATCTCTAAATGTAGTCAGAAGCAATATAACTTCGCCATAAACATGTAAATATATATATATATATATACAGTATCTCACAAAAGTGAGTACACACCTCACACAACAGTGAGTACACCCCTCACATTTTTGTAAATAAAGTATTATAGATTTTCATGGGGCAACACTGGAGATCTGACACTTTGATACAATGTAAAGCGCGTGTACAGTAGAAAAAAATTTAAAAATTTTGGCAAAAAAATGAGTCCCCTAATTAAAATGGACAAGTTTGTCCACTTTGCCTTTTTCCTTCCAAGTGGGGAATGATAGTGTTGCATCGGGCGTGAAATGGGGACGGGTGAGTTATTTTGATGTTTTCATGGAGGAGTTGAAGAGGAATCTAGGGGCGAAACCCTGTGAACCCTAGTAACACCTGTCCAAGACAGTTAAGGCGTGCTGGAAATAATTTTGGCCACACAAAATTTTGATACCGGGCACAATTTTCAATTTCTTTAGGGGGACTGACTTTTTGTTGCCAGTGGTTTTTGATTTTTTTGGGGGCATCCCAAATTTCATGTTTTCAAGCGTACATGACTATGTTACGTTTTGTCAAAGCGTCATATCTTAAGTGTTGTTCCATAAAAAGATATAATACAATATTTAAAAAATGTAAGAGGTTTACTCACTTTTGTGAGAACTGTTAAAATTAAAAAATTAAAAAAATTATATATATATAATAATATATATTTTTAATATATTTTAAAAAATTTTAAATAACCCACCGGCCATTTATTAGGTACACCATGCGTAACGGGTTGGACCCCCTTTGCCTTCAGAACTCCCCTCAATTCTTTTTGGCATAATTTAAAAAGGTTTGCAACGATGCTCAATTGGACCAAAGGGGCCCAAAAGGTGCCAAGAAAATTTTCCCCCACACCATGACACCCCCACCACCACCTGAACCGTTGATACAAGGCAGGATGGATCCAGCTTTCATGTTTGTTGCGCCCAAAATTTTGACCCACCATCCGAAGTGCAGGGAGAAATCGAGACCATCAGACCAGGAACGTTTTTCAATTTCACGTCCAATTTCGATGAACGGGCAAAGGACCTCAGTTTCCTGTTTTACTAAAGGGAGTGGCACCCTTTTGGGTTTTCTGCTGCTGAACCCATCTGCCTCAAAGATCGCCGACTGTGCGTTCAAAAAGGCTCTTCTCCCTACCTTGGGAACGGTGGCTATTTGAGTCACTGTTTGCCTTTCTATCACTCAACCGTCGCCCAAAACTCCTTTGCCCTCTGGCATCAACAAGGCATTTCGGCCCCAGGACTGCCGCCACGGGATGTTTTTTTTTTTTTCGGACCTTTCCTGAAAACCCCAAGATGGTTTTTTGCGTGAAAATCCCAGGAGATCACAGTTTCTGAAATCACAACCACCCTTCGGGGCACCAACACCAGCCACATTCAAAGGCACTCAAATCACCTTTCCCCCCATACTGAGCTCGGTTTGAACGCGGGGAGATTGCTTGACCATGTCTACATGCCTAAATCACTGAGTTCCGCCAAGGATTGGGTGATTTAAAATTAAGTGTTAACGGCATTGGACAGGTGTACCTAATAAAGGGCCGGAAGTGTAATATATTATATATATAATATATATATTATAAAAATATATAATTAAAAGCAATACATTCCCTTTTTTTTAAAATTTTGGGCCCGGGGATTTTTAGAAATAAGGGCCTTTTTTTTTCAGAAGAAACCGGCAGAAGGGTTCTATTTAATTTCATTTTTGAAATTATGAAGCCAAGTTAAATAGTTCATTTTCCCTTTTTAAAGTCTAGAGCTAAAAATTCGGATTTATCCTGTGGTAAAATAGATCTTTAAAGAAAATCTTTCCTCCGAAAGTGACCTATTTTTTTTATAAAATATAAAACTTTTTGTTGGTTAAGTTAGACATTTTCAGCTGACCTCTCCAAATTTTGTAGAGTTTGGGGCCTGGGAAGATTTGGCATCCCATTTCAGAGGTAAGACAATAAAAGGTTAAATACAGTATATCATGGCTTCTGGCACAGTGATTTCTGTATTCTCATGACCAGAGAACTGTCCTGTATTATGTTAAATAGGTTTTTTTTCCCTTCATTGATGGCATATTTAAAGGGATAGCCACCCCTGGACCTGCCCTAATTTTTATATGGGCCCCTGAAACCCCCCATTCTGAATGGAGAAGTAGGTGCACTTACGGGGTTCCTCTCCATTCATTTCAGTACAGTTGAGCAGTTGCATTCAGCTGTGCGCAGAACATTCATTAAAATTAATAGAGAGTGGTGATATCAGATACAGTTGAGTTGAAACTTGTTGGTGGGGACTTTAATGCTGTAGCTAATGTCAACGAGGATCGCAGACGATCCAGTGCACAACTTGGCACGCAGCCACACCGGGAGCCGGCCTTGGCAGAGTTTATAGAGAAGGCAGGCCTGGTCGATGCATGGAGACTATTATCTCCAGATGGGAGAGAATTTACGTTCTACTCTCATGTACATGATTCATGGTCCCGTATCGACTACTGCCTAATATCTCCCTCTTTGACGCCACGACTACAGGAGTTCCAGATAGGAGACATTATCATCTCTGACCATGCCCAAGTGTCAGTGTCGGTGAGTGATATCAATCCGAAAGGAAGTGATTTTATATGGAGATTCCCAAGCTTTCTGGCAGACAGGGAGGATTTTCAGATGCTGCTACAGTCTTGGTGGTATGAATATAGAAATTCAAATGTGGAGCACTCTGACAACCCCACTCCTATGGGCAGGGCAAAGGGCAATTGAGAGGGGGCTTAATCCCATTTGCCAAAATTAAAAGATATAAGGCAGGGTTGGATAAATTTTAGCTCTGCGTTAAGGTTTGGCCTACCCGCTTTCAAGAAAATATTACAACAAACAAACAAGTTTGGAAATTTGGCTAAGGACCAATGGAGCGGGGAGAGGGGGGGAAGCAGAAATTTTTCGTTTAAAGAAGCAAAATTTTTTAAATAGGGGGAACAAATGGGGCAAGTTTTTTGGCTAACCTTCCCAGAGTAGAAAACTAAAACAAACCCCAAGCAGCATGAATAATAAGGGGCACTTAAAAAAGATCCAAGGGCAATTAATGATTTTTCCAAACTTTCAATAAAAAGCTAAACCAATAGGGGAATTAAATAGACACCAATTTTCCCTTACAAGATCGGGGCTAGTTTCCCCTACAATGCAGAAAAGGGCCTACTTGAATTCCCAATTGTCTTGGGAAATTTTAAGGGTGGCCACAAGTCGCTGAAAACAAAAAGGGCCCAGCCCAGATGGTCTCACTGGGAATTCTATAAAATTCTTAAAGAGTTGCCTCTTCAAGTTTCAGAGAATGCATGAATGAAATATCTGTACTTCCTGTTCAACTGACCATTTGCATACAGCTCCATGCTTGTCACTCCATGCCCTGCTGTGCTTTCAGATGCTAATTAGATCAGATTTGCTTCTCAAAAAATAAAAAGGACTTCTTTTCTGATCCCCAAAACAAAAGCCCTAATTACATTCGTTTATTTTACATAAACAACTTTTTACTGCTGACAGCACAGGGCACTGCCATGACCTGTGTATACATCACTCCGTTTTTCTCATGAACAAACAGCAGGGGAGAATTTTTAAAAGGGCAGTTACTGAGGAACGAAATTCCCCGGGGGGTCATAAATTCACTTGTACTCCTTAGGGAAAACAGAGGAACAAAGCAAAATATTTGGAAAAGTCTTTATTTTTGTGTTCCTAACAATTTGAAAGCTATTCTTTGTAGCGAGACAACCCCTTTAATGACCTTATTGCGCCAGATTTATTGGTTTTATTTAATGGGTACCTGGAGGGTAGGGCAATCCCAGAGTTAATTAATACGGGCTATATTAACCCCTTCACGACCTTGGGCGTATCCATACGTCCAGGTCGTTGGGGTTCACGCAGCCTGGATGGACGAATGGATACATTCTGAGGATCGCGCGAACTCTAAACTCTATTACAGCTGACATTCCGCAGCGTCGGCCCCGACCCCGGATCGCTCCGGAGGTGGGGGGGGGGGCGGTTAACCCCTTAAATATCGCGAACCATACGGGTCGCAATAACTAAGAGAGACGCAGGAGGAGATCGCTCCTCCATGCGTCTCTGTCGGCGGCGCATCGCACGGATCGCCCGATCCTGCAGCTCCTGCCCTCTACAGACAGCACCAGAGGGCACAGATTGCCTTCCGGGTTGTCCTGTGACGTCAGGGGGGGGGGGGGGGGGGGGGGTGGGGGGGGGGGGGGGGGGGGGGGGGTGGGCATGCCCCCGGCCGTGGCCCTGTGGGGCATGTCCCGGCATCGTGACCTGGCAGTATTCATAAACCAGTCCATAGCAACAAGCTAAAGATCCTCATCAAATCCCCTAATGGGGATATGTAAAAAAATAATGTGAAAAATGAAAAAAAGTAAAAAAAAGTGAAAAACAAGTCTAAAAACACAACAAACACAAAAATAAAATAAAAATACGTACACCGCCCTTTTCCCCTTTACAAACGCCAATCGCCCCCAAAAAGGATCAAAAATAAATAAAGTACCCATATTTGGTTATCATGTTTAATTAACCCGTTAACGGTGAACGCCGTAAAAAAAAAAAAAAAAAAAAAAACAATCACAGAATTAAGATTATTGTTCATCACCGCAGCACATAAAATGGAATAAAAAGCTATCAAACACTCCTAGAAATGCCAAAGTTGTACCAATTAACAACGTCAGTATATTCATCCCGCAAAAAAAAGCCTTATACAGCTCTTAAACGGAAAATAAAAAATGTATAGCTCTCAGAAGATAGCGATGCATAAATAATTGTTTTACACACTAAAAACACTTTTCTTTTGTTTTTAAGTGCTTCAACCATAAAAAAAAACTATATAAATAGGATAAACGCCATAATTCTTAGCGACCCAAAGAGTAATCTAAACCTTAACACGGATACTGCAAACGGTGAGCCCTGTTAAAAATGAAAAAATAAAAAACACGTACTGAGGATTGCAGTATTTTTCTTGCCACCCGGCCTCTAAAAAATGGATGAAAAAGCGATCAAAAAGCCTTGTCCCCCAAAAAATGATACAATAAAAAACGTCAACTCATCTCGCAAAAAAACAAGCCTTACACAGCTCCAAGCACAGAAAAATTTAAAAGTTATGGACTCAGACCTATCGAGCAAAAACATCGTATTTTTCCTGGTTGAATAACAGTTGTTTTATTGTATACAAGCAGAGTATTATCATAAAAAAAATACAAATTTGGGGTATCGTGTATCGTATTGAACCTCTGAGTAAAGCAACCATGTCATAAATCCCGTACAGTGACCGCTATACAAAAATAAAAATAAAAACACTACAAATTGCTGTATTTTATTCAGAAACATCTCATCAAAAACTTAATAAAAAGTAACATAGCATCATATGCACCCCAATAATGGTACCAATAAAAACTTCAACTCATCCCGCAAAAAACAAGCCCATACATAGCTCTGCACACAGCAAAATAAAAAAGTTATGGCTTAGTCAAATAGACAACTAAAAACGCAATTTTTTAAAGACGTATTTCCTAACTGTGTAAAAGTAATAAAAACCGAAAAAACTATATAAATCTATATCATTGAAATTGAAGCCGACCCCCATAGTAAAGTATCACATCATTTACACTGCACGGCAGAATGCTGTATAAATTAAACTCTAAAAACAATGATGGAACTCGCTTTTTCTTCCCCCCTTTTTCATTGCCCAATGCTTAAAAAAACAAACTATGGAAACATCTGTGCATCCAAAAGCACATAAACAACAAACCCCTAAACAAAACCCCTAGAAGAATCCCTGATGGGTGTTGAATCCAAAATGGGAGCTACTTCTTGAAGTTTTCGCCGTCCTGCTGCTACTTTGGGGGCTTAGCAAATGCCGACATGGCCCCACCAAATCTAACAGATCCATAGCCAAATAGCGCTCCTCCCTTATACGGCCTGCACATGCGCCAACGACGCAGCACGATTATAACACCCACATGTAGGGTATTGCCGAACTTGGCAGAAATTGCATAACAAAGTTTTTATGGGTTCTTATTATTTCCAGGATTCCTTGTATATATGAACACATTTTTAAGCTAAAATTGCAGATAATTAGGAAAAAATATTTTTTTAATTTTCACAGCCTATATGCTAATAAAAATTTGTGCGAATCACCTGTGGGGTTCTATATACTCAAGGCACCCCAGTGAAATATTCCTTTAAAGGGTGGAGTTTCCCATATGCGCTCCTATTTAGGGGTGATTAATTAAGTTTTAGCACTTAGGGTGTCCCCAAAAACTGACGTGAGCGCGCCTAAATAAAATTGTATTGAAAATGAGACCCCAGATCAGGTAGAGTGCTCCTCCTTATTCTGGGGCCGGAGAGGCAGGGAGGCGGTGGGACACGCCCGGAGCCCGCTTTTTTTATGTTGATCCAAATAATGCACTTGAGGCCCACAGATGGGATATCTGTGAAAACAGCAGACCTGGGGAATTGATATTACGTTGCAATTACCTAGTCACATTTACCGTATTCCAGTGAATAAATGGATAAATATTGAAGAATCAGCAAAAAAAAAATGTGAAATTTGAAATTCACCTCCACTTTGCTTTAATTTCTGTGAAATATCATAAAGGGTTATCAACTTCCTAAATCAGTGTTGAAAATGACGTTAAGGGTCTAGTTTCTCAGATGGCATCTAACAATCGGCCCCTTAAAGCCCCCGTCAAACCTGGAGTGTCCCTAAAAAAATTATATTGCAAATTAACTTAAAATGTGAGAAATTACACTAAATTTCTAAGCCCTCTAATGTCGATAAAAAAAAAAAAAAGACATTAAAAAATGATGCAACCTATAGTGGACATATGGTAGATGCTAGTTATAATACTAAACTATTTTGTGGTGAATTAATTATCAGCTCTTTTCACGCAGAAATTTTGCAACTTACAAATCGCAAATTTTTCCAAATATTTCCAATGAAATTTTGATATTTTTTCACAAACAAACAAGGATTGAATGGATAAAAATTTCTTTACTAACTTAAAAGCATCGCACAATGTGTCACGAGAAATCAAATCTCTGAATCAACATGGATAGGTTATAAAAGTGTCAAAAAGTTTATACTCACATAAATTGACACATATCAGATTCAAAAATAGGGCTGTGTCAGGAAGGTCAAAACAGGCTGGGTCCTTAAGGGGTTAAATTATTGCCGAAGCCGGAAAAAGATTTGTCGTTGGCCGCTTCTTATAGGCCCATATCATTGATCAATGTGGACCTGAAACTTGTTATTCAAAGATTATGGCGATGCGCTGCGGTCCTACTTCCTAAATTTATATCCCCCTTACAAGTAGGGTTTGTGCAGGGTAGGTCTGCTGTTCACAAATCCCCGTAAGGTACTAACAGTACTAGAAGCAATTAAGATTAATCCCCGACATTTACAACCATTCTCCTCCGGCGAACAATAACATTGATGCGGAGAAAGCCATCGACACGTGTCTTGGCATGGCTATATAAGGTCTTGAGTTTTATGGGATTTACGGGAGCCTTCATGCTCTTCTTACGCTCTTTGTATAGTTCTGCTCAAGCTAGAGTTTATACGTCGGGATTTCTATCATCTACATTCAGCCGTCAGAAAGGGACGCGACAGGAGTGCCCACTCTCCCCGCTCCTGTTCAACTTGTCGATTGAACCTTTGGTCAAGGCTATTGAAAAAGACAAAAACATTTTGGGGATAGAGGTCGGCAGTTAGCGAGTCAAAACAGCTTTATTCGCAGATGATATATTAATGTTTATGTCAGACCTGGTTAGGGAAGTGGGCCCATTAAATTTGAACCTCATTCATCACTTCGTGAGTCTTACGGCTTTCGAGTGAATGACGCCTCCAATGTGATATACTATAATATTTCTCTTTCCAAGGGGAATTTTCACGCTAAATTTGATGGGAAGACATAGTTTTCCAGATAACATTGGCTAAAGCCAGTATCAATACTTAGGGATACATATAGGTAAGCAGTCGGAATTTATCTATATTACTAAACTATGATCCTATTATGCACAAAATTAGAGACCGCAACTCCGTAATGGAATAATTTGCCCCAATCCAATCAGGCAGGGTTAACTAATAAAAAAAAATTTGGGGGGGTTTTTTTTTAAAAGCCCCCTTTCCCAAAATCAATATATCCATAAGCAGACCTATCCCCCTATAGTGAAACGTAATGATGTTCAACGTATTACAAAGCTTTTTCCTTCCTTATAATGTGCGAATAAGCGACACAAGGATTTACGCTAAAAACAGAATATTGATTGCCCGAAAGATAGTGGTAAAGGCTTAGGGCTAACCGGGGCGGATGTTAGAAAACGTACAAATTCCGGCTTGCTTACTGCGACCAGGAATTGAACTGCTCCAGGGTTCTAACTTTTTCTCAAACATGGCTCTTGATAGTAAACTGTCAACGCCCTGGAGTCTTGAAGTTTTATTTTACGATACAAAATTCTCATGCCTACCCTCGCATGTACGAAAATTCGCTGGTTATTAAAGATATTGTTCCCATGGAAGGCGTTGAGGAATTAGAGGTCTCCCCTCTCCTCTGCTCGAAGCATATGTGTTTATGTGAGTCAACCCAGAATTCCCCCAAGGTAGGGAAAAACCCTGAATTCCCAGAGTTGGAGGAGAGGGGGGATAAAAAAAAGTTAAAGCACTTATTCCATCGTATCAAAAACAGATTGGTTTATCAGGCCCAGAAAGTTTAGATCCAAATTGAACGACGGTGGGAAGTTGGTTCTGGTTAAATGCTCAAGGTCACAGCTTTTTGCGAGATCGACTACAAAGTCCTATCTAAAGAATTTCAGCCGAATCCGGTTGACGCCCTAATTGAAGACACGCCGCCCTAAGAACTCATTAAAACCACATTATTTTTCGGGTCACTCAGAGAGTCCCATCTGATGGGAAATAACCCAGACATTTTATGAGAGGGTGCACACGTCAGCTGGGCTATGGCAGATCTACCAACGGGGGTCCTGAAGGGTGAATCTAGTGAGGAAAATTTGTCCCCCATGTGAAAATTGGAGGGTACCCAATTCAAACTATTGAATTTGCGCATATATGGCTTTGATATAGCCCTCTAATCTGAATAAACCAGATAGGTTGGTCTGGCGTGTCCTAAATTCTATTGAGAACCGGGGACTATCTTTATCATGTGGCATATGGAGTGTCCCGGAGTCCTTCGTAATTTTTGTGGTACGCTTTGGTTTGCATTCATCAAGGAACATCTGAAGCTTAATGTTGACTTATCTCCATATCTCATATCTTTCATATAGCCCCAGAAAATTCTAGTCATACCGTATTGGCGCAAATTTCTTCCTGGTGGCGAAGAGATGCTTTTGTCTAATGGCTTTCAACGAGAAAGCCCCCCCCTCATTGAAATGGACTCTCACAAATCAGCACTTTCTTTCACTTAGATAACGTGAGGCCCGAGAAAATAAAGATGACCACAAGCAAAAGGGTTTTTTCAAAAAGGAGGGTTTTTATTGAAACCTTTCTACACCACAGGAAATACAGGACCACATGTTGCCTTACAAAGACACCGGCGTGGTATTTATTACCTTAGAGAGTTGCGGCGTGATTTAGGGCGCCTAAAGTGGAAGATCAAGGTTGGGATGACCACAAGTTAGTTTAAGGTGTTTAATTCATAAAGTACAAGGATAAGTAGAACTTACTTCACTTGGGGTGACGGAGAACCGTAGTGGATGACAGCATGATATTCTGATGTTGTGTATTATTTTATGACTGTAGTGACATTTTGGGGGGAGGGGGAGCCGTTTTATGACTGTTGCTGTTATGTTTCTTCATAAATCGGGGTAGCTTCAGAGAAAAGCTTAAAAATGACCACTGGATTTGTAATTGTTTTGTCAATATCACCTATATGTTATTATGGAAAAGTTCAATAAAAACTTGTTAAAATAAAAAAAAAATAATAGAGAGTAACTGCACAAGTGTGCCCACTTCTGCACTCAGAATGGGGAGTTTTTTGGACCTGTTCTGGAAACAGGTGTGGGTCCTACCTCTGTGCATCTGACATTGTCATCATTGGTTGTGATAGCACAACCCCTTTAATTAATTGTTTTGATGACCGCTGTAAAACATTTTTTTTACAGAACTACAATGCAAGCATGATGGCTGCCAACACAATAAAAGTCAGAGCATATAAAATAAGAAACTATCCAGCAGGTGGGAGATCACTTCCACCTCCCGACCACCCCTTTCGTGGATGCCTGAAGCATAGTGTAATAGGAGAAGTAGTTAAGGGTCTGGGGATAAAGTTATCTGACTTCCCTTGCCGCTGGAGGCATGCACCACGTATGCGCTGGGATCATCTTTCCTAATATCATAACATCAAGATGTAAGGAATGTATTAAACTGCATTATATCTTCATGTAAATACATTTTTAGATGAGAGTTGCCCTCTGTGTACCCCAGTACAATGATAAAGAGTGTTTGCAGGGCATCTTGTCAGATACATTTGAATGTGTTCATCAAACCTGTTTCCCCGAAAATAAGACAGTGTCTTATATTAATTTTTGCTCCTAAAGACGCGCTAGGTCTTATTTTCAGGAGATGTCTTATTTTTCCATGAATTACATTTTTAATGTAAAAAATCTTATATGGCCACGCATCTTGGCCCAGGTTAGGGGCTGCAGTGTATAGCGATCAATGCTGCTAAAGAAGTGTGAATGAGCCCAGCTGTGACTGGAAGACCCGACCCGGGCAAAGCATCACATTGTACATTCTACAGCCATAGACTCATCAGATTAAAGGGGTTGTATCGTTTGAACTGTTCGGGCTCTTCAGCTAATTCTCTGAGATTGAATTTGAAATCCAGGGGCGAGTCCTTGCTCACAGGCAGGCGTTTCACTCCTCACAGAGAAGACCAGTTACATCTCATCTGGGTGAGGCAGTAGAAGCAGAAGGATGTCGGTCAGAACAGATCTGCAGTCACCTGCTTGCTTCTTTTGTCGCAGAGCTTCAGGCTGACTCCACAAGGCGCCTTGCTGGCTATAAGCAGTTATACACAAGCTGAACTGATGAGACCATTTGAGGAGTGTACACTGCCGCCCCCACTTTCCCTCTATTACCCGGCTGCAGTCAGTGTTATTGTTTTTTATGGAGGAATACACACTGCCCTCCCCCTCCTCCTCTCCCCCTGAAGACTCTATAATACTGTGTTTTATGAGGGGATCTGTGACTTAAAGGGAGTTTGTTGCAATTTTTTTTTTTTTTTTGCAGTAATGTGTGTGTTTTCTAGCATTTTTTTATACTCTTTTGCTGTAATTTTGATTGTGAGTCTGTAAAGAGAGTTATAGAGATTCCTGTGTGTAAGAGCCCTGCCCCCTCCAGAGATAGCCCTCTGCTCTGTGAATTGCACGACAGGAAGGAAGCTGCCATAAAGTAAACAATGCAGGTAAGAGACTTCAGATGATTTCCTTCTGGTTAACTTCAGTGAGATCCCTCCCAGCCCCTCCTGCTGTGAGATCAGCTCTGCTCTATTGTCTGCAGGGAGCAGGGAACCAGGGCTGTAGAGCCCAGAGGGGCAGCTACTGAACGTCTGCTCAGCAAGGCTGCCAGAGAAGAGGCAGACAAGTGTCCGACGTGTCCTCGTTCCTAATAAAGTGATCGTGCTTTTGTCGCTAACGATTTTTGCACAATTCAAGATTTTTCTGCTAATTTTAGTTCTCTCGCTTCTGACGTTAAAAATGCTTTTTTTATAACTGATTTTGGTGCAAGAATATTTTTTTTTTTTAAAACGGATTTTTGCGCTAAAATCCTTTTATTTACAGATTTTGACACAAATAAAATTTTCTCGCTTCTGACGCAAAAAAATCCTTTTCTTTATGGATTTTGGTGCTAATAAAGTTCTCTCGCTTCTGATGCTGAAAATTCGATTCTTTACAGATTTTGCCGCTAAAATCCATTTTTTCATGGATTTTGCCGTTAAAATCCAGTTGTTACGAATTTTGACACTAAATTACATTTCTTTACAGATTTTGACACTAAACTCCGTTCCACTGTGGATTTTGACGCTAAACTCCATTTCTAAACTCTATTTATTTGCGGATTTTGACGCTAAACTCCGTTCGCTCCGGATTTTGACGCTGAACTCCGTTCGCTCCGGATTTTGACGCTAAACTCCGTTCGCTGCGGATTTTGACGCTAAAATCCGTTTCTGAACTCTATTTCTTTGCAGATTTTGCTGCTAAACTCCGTTCGCCGCGGATTTTGCCGCTAAAATCCGTTTCTTTGTGGATTTTGACGCTAAACTCCGTTCGCTGTGGGTTTTGACGCTAAACTCCGTTTCGCTGCAGGTTTTGATGCTAAACTCCGTTTCGCCGCGGGTTTTGACACTAAACTCCGTTTTGCCGCGGGTTTTGACACCAAACTCCGTTTTGCCGCGGGTTTTGACACTAAACTCCGTTTCACCGCGGATTTTGACGCTAAACTCCGTTTCGCCGCGGATTTTGACGCTAAAATCCATTTGCTGTGGATTTTGCGGCTAAATTCTGTTTGCTACGGATTTTGACGCTAAAATCCGTTTCTTTGTGGATTTTGAAGCTAAAATCCGTTTTGTAGTGGATTTTGACGCTAAAATCCATTTCTTTGTGGATTTTGAAGCTAAAATCCGGTTCTTTGCGGATTTTGACGCTAAAATCCGTTTCGCTGCGGATTTTGACGCTAAAATCCGATTCTGTCAGACTCAAACACGTATCTAACAAATAGCAGTCTGATTTACATTGCTTTTAACATGAAACAAGTATCGGTGTTCAGACGAGTGATCTCTGATGCGTCTCATTGCGTCTTTCGGATCCATCTTTTGGATCCGTTCCACCAATTGACATCGATTCTTGATCCGAAAGACGCAGCAGGAGCCCAATTTAAAACTATATGGAGTGATCCTGCTGCATCCAACACACATCCAAACACACAGCAGCTGCCTGTTGGATACATGTTGGATCTGTTTTAGATCCGATTGCTGCAGTGTTTTTGGATCCGATTTTCTGAACCAACACGGATCCATGAATGCAATAATGTGCTGTACATCCCCTTTTGTAGGCGGAGTCACACCCAATGGCTTGATTTATGCAGACATTAAAAACTAGACTTCAAGACAAGCAAAAAATGTGCCAAAAAACGGCCGTTTTTTTCAACAGGTTTGACCGTCAGGGGACAAAAAAATTCAGTTTTCTGAAGTTTTTTAGATTTGGTTTTCAGGTGTTTTTTGTCCACTGCAGGAGAGACAGAGCCTAATGTTCACATGTGAACTAGACGAATATTAGTTCTTGGGGTCTATGGACCTTGGCCACCTGTGGATACCTGTGAGCAGGGATGCAGACATGTACTGTGGCGTTCCTTCCGCATATCCATAGTGAAACAGACTAAGGGGATGTGCACACGGCGTCTTTGGATCTGCTTTTGGATCCGTGTTGAGTTCGAAAAGTGCATCCAAAAATGCAGCGTCTTTCGGATGCAAAGCGCAGCTGAGTGTTTGGATCCGTGTGGGATGCGTCTTTTGGACCAAGAATTGATGTCACTTCATGGAACGGATCCGAAAGACGCAGTGAGACGCACATCAGAGATCACTCGTCTGAACGCCGATGCGTGTTTCTTATAAACTGCAATGTATAATCACACTGCTATTTATTAGATAAAGTGCTTGGGTCCATTTGGGGACTGACAGATGGACCCAAACACATATCCAAAAGCGTATGTAACACGGAGTCAAAGACGCAATGTGAATATCCCCTAAATGTAATCACAATTTCACTCTGGTTATTCCTTTTTCAGCTATGGATACACAGCAGCTCTGTATGGTTTCCTCAGTCACCAACAAAATGGAGAGTCTACAATCCACCTCCCCCTCCTTATGCACACAGGGGAGGGGGAGGCGTGTGAGGTCACCACCAGACCAGCCCACATTTACAGCAAGACGTAATTCATGATCTTTGTACATGAGAAAAACGCTTTTTTTTCTTGGATGTGCTCCCTCTGGTGGCTAAGAGTGGGAAACCTTGAAAATTATAATGCATTTTTTAATATTTACCACAAATTGAATGAAATAAAAAAAATGTACTAAAAATTTAAACAAAAATGAACACACAATATTTCATCAACAAAAAAAAAAAAGAAAAAATTTGATGACAGATTCCCTTTAAACAGCCAATAATTGCCCCGAATATTCACCCTAGAGCTGGGAGATGAGTATAGAGCCAGCAGACCTTGGTTTCACTATAGATTTTAACAGCTCAGAGGGGAGTGAACACAGAGTGTGTAGGCAGCCAATCACAGCACAGGAGGCATGTCCGGGAAGTTTCCTGTCTGGGGGCGTATCCCAACAGGCTGAATGAAATGTCAGTCAGCCAATCACAGTGCAGGGGGCATGTCTAGGGGCGGGATCCGGCCAGGGGGCATGTCCCGACCAGCAGCAGAAATAGCATACAGATTTACAGAAAAACTCATATCTGCTAAACCAAGTGACTGAGGTAATGCAACCCAATTACAAAAGTGCTTATTTTTACTGTCCCCATAATCTGAGACATGATCTTTATAGCGATAATACCCCTTTAATGTAACACTGGGAAGGATTTTTCTATACATACATAGATACCTGTGCACGTGCATCAGTCATTTATTTATGCAGGAAAGATAATCTACCCTCACGCAGTGCAGCCGAGGAACGTCCATGTCCAGAAGAGACAGAATGGAAGCAGAAAACTGGGGAGATGCGGCGCTGGAACTGGAGAGAGATTTTCATTCTGTTGCCTCTGAACAGGTACATCCCCCCCGGCTGCAAGGGGCGAGGGGAGATTAGTTTTCCTGCATAGATAGATGACCCTGATGTACGTACACAGGGATCTATATATGTATATAAAAACTCACCAGCTCCCCCCCCCCCCAAGTGTTACTTACATATACTAATCTCATTAGTCTATAGGTGTAGAATCTACATGCTGGGACGGAGTTCCTTATCAGCTGAATGAGGCAGTTAATATAGAACCACAAGTCCCAGCATTCTACACTAGTGTGTGTGTGTGTATATATATATACACTCACCGGCCACTTTATTAGGTACACCTGTCCAACTGCTCGTTAACACTTAATTTCTAATCAGCCAATCACACGGCGGCAACTCAGTGCATTTAGGCATGTAGACATGGTCAAGACAATCTCCTGCAGTTCAAACCGAGCATCAGTATGCGGAAGAAAGGTGATTTGAGTGCCTTTGAACGTGGCATGGTTGTTGGTGCCAGAAGGGCTGGTCTGAGTATTTCAGAAACTGCTGATCTCCTGGGATTTTCAACGCACAACCATCTCTAGGGTTTACAGAGAATGGTCAGAAGAAAAAAACATCCAGTGAGCGGCAGTCCTGTGGGCGGAAATGCCTTGTTGATGCCAGAGGTCAAAGGAGAATGGGCAGACTGGTTCGAGCTGAAGAAAGGCAACAGTGACTCAAATAGCCACCCGTTACAACCAAGGTAGGCAGAAGAGCATCTCTGAACGCACAGTACGGCGAACTTTGAGGCAGATGGGCTACAGCAGCAGAAGACCACACCGGGTGCCACTCCTTTTTGCTAAGAACAGGAAACTGAGGCTCCAATTTGCCCAAGCTCATCGAAATTGGACAGTAAAGATTGGAAAAACGTTGCCTGGTCTGATGAGTCTCGATTTCTGCTGCGACATTCGGATGGTAGGTTCAGAAATTGGCGTCAACAACATGAAAGCATGGATCCATCCTGCCTTGTATCAACGGTTTTAGGCTGGTGGTGGTGGTGTCATGGTGTGGGGAATATTTTTCTTGGCACTCTTTGGGCCCCTTGGTAGCAATTGAGCATCGTTATGCAACGCCACAGCCTACCTGAGTATTGTTGCTGACCATGTCCATCCCTTTATGACCACAATGTACCCAACATCTGATGGCTACTTTCAGCAGGATAATGCGCCATGTCATAAAGCTGGAATCATCTCAGACTGGTTTCTTGAACATGACAATGAGTTCACTGTACTCAAATGGCCTCCACAGTCACCAGATCTCAATCCAATAGAGCATCTTTGGGATGTGGTGGAACCGGAGATTTGCATCATGGATGTGCAGCCGACAAATCTGCGGCAACTGTGTGATGCCATCATGTCAATATGGACCAAAATCTCTGAGGAATGCTTCCAGCACCTTGTTAAATCTATGCCACGAAGAATTGAGGCAGTTCTGAAGGCAAAAGGGGTCCAACCCGTTACTAGCATGGTGTACCTAATAAAGTGGCCGGGTTGAGTGTATATATGTATATCTGAAAGATTAGAGTCACAAACCATAGGATATATATATATATATATATATATATATATATACACACATACGTGCGTGTGTCTGTAAAGGACATTCTATGGCATTACGGTCACATGACCTCCCAGGACAGCTCCTTTGCCCCCCTTCTAACACAATACAGGTTTTATCGAACATCTACTGTCCCTGGGTTTCACCCTGTTTCTCGGGGTGGGCGGGCTTGGAAACACCCGCGGGGACCCCCGCCACCTTTCACTCCACCTGCCCTTAGGAACGGCCCTGTGTATGAGAAGCTGCAGCAATGACTTCCGCTAGGTCTTATTTTCAGGGGAGGCCTTATATTGCTAAGCTTGAAAAAAAATTGCAGTAGGTCTTATTTTCGGGGGATGTCTTATTTTCAGGGAAACACGGTACACAAGGTTCCTTTACTCTTCTGCCACATTCTTTAGAATCTTTTTTTTTTAAATTGAACCTGTCGCATAGATTAGGACCCCTTTGCTGAGGACAGCACAAGCTAGTGACAGACATGCTGTTTCCAGCGCTGTGTCCTTTATTCTGTAAGATGCTGGAGTTTTATAGTATTTAATGCTCAAATCTGGCAGTTCGCAGCCTGTTCTGCCAGAGATGAGTCCAGCTTATTCTTGAGCAGGTGCTAGCCCTGTCCATCTGTACTTAGACCCTCCTACTCATGATTGAAACAACCTATTACTTTGCCTAGGTAGAAAACTATGAATAAGTGGCAGGACTAGTCACATGTGGGTGGAGCTAATGCCTGCTGATTAATAAGTTGATGCATCTCTGGCAGAACAGGCTGCAAAGTGTCACATTTGAGCATTAAATGCTCTGAAAATCCTGCATCTTACAGAATAAATGACACAGTGCTGGAAACAGCATGTCTGTCACTAGCTTGTGCTGTCTTCAGCAAGGGGGAATCTATGTGACAGGTTTCCTTTAAATTGGCTCATCAGTGGGGGTTAACCAGATCCAGATTCACTTGCAGTCCCACTGGTCAGTAAGCCAATCTAATTCTTGGAAAAACACTTAAATGAAACACCTCTTTTACAATGTACTGTAACCTTTATTTAATAAAATCTATCTAAAAATTCAGCATCACAGCATACAGTAAAGTAAAATGCAGAGGACCAGCTTACATGTTTTAAACCACACTGGTTCTCAATCATTGCACACTATGATTGCCATGATTAAGAACCGTCATTGAGTAGTTTTGGTGGAGGTGCAGGATTTAAAGGGACCCTGTCAGGGGGTATATGGTAACTTATCTGAGAGCAGGATATGACAGAGGGACAGAAGCTGAGCTACGTGAAGCATAGTTTTATAGGATTTGATGCTGAATGTCTGAGTAAAAAGGAGAGAAAATCTTAAAATGATTAACCATTTGCTTTGTACACACACTGATACAGGGAAAGCTGTCAATCACTGTATGTGGGCAGGGTAAGCAAGACTTCCACTGTTTCATAAGGAGTCCGGTTATAATTTGCTGTACTTCTTATACAGAAATCCTGCTCCAAATCATATAAACTTGTATATCACAGAGCTCAGCTTCTCTCCTCTATCATATAACCCTATATAACACAGGCTCAGCTTCTCTCTTCTATAATATAACCCTATACATCACAGAGCTCCGCTTCTCTCCTCTATCATATAGCTCTATATATCACAGAACTCCGCTTCTCTCCTCTATCATATATCCCTATATGACACTGAGATCGGCTTCTCTCCCTCTATCATATAACCCTATATATCACAGAGCTCATCTTCTCTCTTCTATAATATAACCCTATACATCACAGAGCTCAGCTCCTCTCCTCTATCATATAACCCTATATATCACAGAGCTCCGCTTCTCTCCTCTATCATATAACCCTATATATCACAGAGCTCCGCTTCTCTCCTCTATCATATAACCCTATATATCACAGAGCTCCGCTTCTCTCCTCTATCATATAGCCCTATAGATCACAGAGCTCAGCTCCTCTCCTCTATAATATAACCCTATATATCACAGAGCTCAGCTCCTCTCCTCTATCATATAACCCTATAAACCACAGAGCTCAGGTTTTCTCCTTCTATCACATCCTGCTCTCAGATAAACCACCTGACAAGTTCATTTCAAGTGTTTTTCGATCAATTCTACTGTCAGGATGATAAATTAGGTGTAGAATTATCTTTTCTCTTAACTCCTTATCCAATTAGATGTCTCCGTCCGAATTATATTATTATAGCTGTCGACAGCTCGAGAGATACACAACAGCTCGAGAGATACACACCACACTGTTCGGGTTTGGGGCATAAATCTGATTTAATCCCAGTAAGTTACAGTCCACTACCCCTTTAATCACATGACTATTCTATCACTATATGATTGGTTAATTGGCGGTCGCTAAGAGATAGGTTATAATTTGCATCTATGCATTAGTTGATAAGACACGTTCCCGAACCTTCCTCTGTATCGTCCGAGGGAGGAGGGAGGCCTTGATTCTCTTGCTGTAAGCAGGCGATGCATCTGTTTCAAGGAAATCTGTGTAGAAAATATCTGCAATAAAGGCAAATAAAGAGCAGTTAGAACACAATACCTGGTGAACTTGCTAAAGATATGATGATACAACTGATTTCAATGTTTTTTCCTTAAATCATCAACTTAGCTCTACTACCTTAGCACTACCAAGGTATTCATTACTGGGACCTTAGATGTCAGTATGAGTGAGGGAAAGTACTATAAAAAAGTATACAAAAGTTTATTTTTCCATGTAAATGACTCCACCTGCGTATCCGCGTTGTCTTCCTAGTTGGGCATATTAATGGATATCATCATTTCTTTCCAAGAAATGTTTCACTTCTAAGATCACTCTGATGTGCAACATGACTGTTGCTCCTCTATGGGTGTACTGCTGTGATTCGAGCCCTTGGAGATTTGTATAATGAGCTGTGTCTTACATTCTCTTCTGTTTGCAAACCTTTCAGGTACGTGGCTAGAACATAAGTTGAAACAACTGATCTTTTTACTTTTCATTGTCCTTTTTGGTTATCTGTAAATATTATTATTCTAACCTAAAATGTGCAAAATACGAGGTTAATTGTCAACACTGCCATCTTGGCATCTTGAATAAAAAGTAGGACAAAATTTCCCAAGGCAAATGTTGTATTTTAGAGTGATCTATTCCCCGACTATTCATATAAAGTAAATGATACGGCTTCTAATTTTCCCCAAGTTCTCACTTTTGAAAATCATTAAAAGTAAAAATGTGTTTAAGATCAGACAGAGAAAAACGCAAGCCCTTGTTATCATCCTGCCGCTTGTTATGAAATGAAACAAGTCAAAGCCTCGTCAACAGGCAAGCTTACACAGTAATTAATTTCCCTGTAGTGATGTTTCTCTATCTTTCAGAATTGATTAGCAAGTTGACACAAAGTTACAAAAAAAAAATGTTTATTTGTGATGTTTGCATGGAAGATGTGTTCTTCAACTCGACAGGCTTTAGCCTGCTGGATTGAATTACAAATCAGCCAGGGGTGGCCGCAAAAGGTCACATCTGACCTACTGCTTGCATATTTACAAAGTGCTGAGCAGCACATATGTCATAGTTGGAAAATTATGTCTTTTCTGGGACATGTTATACCTGTACAGATGGGCTATGAAATCACACAATTCATTTATCATTGGCTTAAAAACATAACCCCCTTAAATATAAAATGGACATAAAATATACGTTTTTGAGTTGTGTTCTTAAATTAGGTTTCAGATGGTCGGCTATTACTATAGTTGCCATAAGGCTATGTTCACACAGCTTATTTTGGGACAGATTTGGTCCCGTATTCCATGCCGTACTGCGTGAAATATGGCGCAAATCTGTCCCAGTCATTACGGTAATCCACAGATCTCATAGAGAACTAGGGATTCCGTCTCTTCTCCCCGCTCGCGAAATATGGCGAGCGGGGAGAAAGTGTTGTCTATGGTTGTCTATGGGGCCAGCAAGCAGCCGGCCATCTTGCCCCGCCCCCGCTACACAGCAGCCGCGTAATTGCTGGCGAAATCTGTCCCCACAATTACGCCGGCAATAAGCCGTGTGAACATAGCCTTACAGTTCACCTATTTCCCCAATTTCCAAACAATAATAAATCCCTTTTGTAATGGATAACTGCACAGGTTTAAAATCCATGACCAAAAGTTTGGGGGACACCCCATATTAGTTGTTCGCAAGGTTTCCAGAACACAAATGTAACTAAGAAATAATTGTACTTTTCTGTATTCTTTTTAAGGAAAATTATTATTATTTATTTTATAGCACCATTGATTCCAGGGCGCTGTACATTTAGGGGGTTACATACATAACATGTATCAAACAATTACAATAGTGACAATCTGTGACTAACAACAGGTATAGAGGGAAAGAGAACCCTGCCCGCGAGTGCTTACAATCTACAAGGTAGGGGGAAGAGACAGGAGGTGAGGGGCAGACATGTTTGTGGGGCGGTGTACTGGTGGTGGGGTTATTCTAGGTTGTAGGCTATCCTGAAGAGATGGGTTTTCAGTTTGCTTTTGAAGCTGGTGAAAGTGGGGGAGAGTCTGATGTGTTGGGTCAGTGAGTTCCAGATTATGGGGGAAGAACGATAGAAATCTTAGAGGCGGTCGTGTGAGGAGCAGAGATGAAGGTCCTGTGAGGAGCGGAGGTTACATGAGGGGAGGTATCTGGAGATTAAGGCGGAGATATAAGGAGGAGAGCGGTTGTGGAGAGCCTTGGAGGTCAGGGTTAGTAACTTGAAATTAATGCGCTGGGCAATGGCTAGCCAGTGCAGGGATTGGCAGAGGGGAGAGGCAGAGGAGTAGCAGGGAGAGAGGGGAATAAGACGGGCAGCAGAGTTGAGGATGGATTGGAGGGGAGCAAGAGTGCTAGACGGGAGGCCACAGAGAAGGATGTTGCAGTAGTCTAGGCGGGAGATGACAAAGGCATGGACCAGCATTTTTGTAGTATCAAGGAATAAGCAGATTCATGAAATATTTTTCAGGTGGAGGCGGCAGGCAGAGGTGAGGGTTTGATGTGGGGTTTCAAGGACAAAGCGGAGTCAAGTGTTATCCCAAAGCAGCGGACTTGTGGGACCGGTGAGAGGAAAATGCTATGCACTGCGTGTACAATTACTAGGAGAGTGAGTATTTTGACCATATTATGAATTTTATGTATATTTTCTATATAAACTTGAATGCTTATTGGTTTGAAGCATACTTGGTGATCTGTATTTGTGTAATGAGGGATTGTTTGGCCTAAGAAGATCAACAACTAATTTTAAGGTGTACATAATTGTTAGGCAACTTGTTTTCATCAGGCAAAATGGGCCAAAAAAGTGATTTAACCGACTCTGAAAAGTCAAAAGTAGTTAAAAACGTCTCAGCGGGTTTCAGCACTCTTGAAATTGCTAAGATATTGGGACATAGAACCATCAAAAGGTTTCTTGAAAATAGTCAACTGGGTCCCAAGAAACGTTTGGAGAAACACACAGATTTACTGCCAAAGATTTGAGACAAATCAAACGTGAAGCGACCAGGAACCCATTATCCTCCCCCGCTGTTATATTCCAGAATTGCAACCTCCTTGGAGAGCCCAGAAGTACAAGATGTCCAATGCTCAGAGACATAGCAAAGGTAAGAAAGGCTTAAACCCGATCATTACTGAATGTGAAGACACATAAGCTGTACCGTCAGGACTGCGCCAAGAAGCATCTGAAAATGGATTTTTGAAGGTTTTATGGACTGACGAGATGAAAGTGACTCCTGGTGGACCCGATGGATGGGCCAGGGACTGGATCAGTGATGGACACAGACCTCCACTTCAACAAGGTGGAGGTGGGATACTGCTTTGGGCTGGTATTATTAAAAATTAGCCAGTTGGACCTTTTCAGGTTAAAGATGGACTCCAAATCAACTCCCAAACCTACTGCCGGTTGTTGAAAGACACTTTCTGCAAGCAGTGGTACAGGAAAAAGTCTTCATTTTTCTAGCACACCATGATTTTTATACAGGACAATGCTCTATTGTCTGCATCAAAGTACTACCCTGTGTGGCTAGACAATAAAGGCCTTAACGATGAAAGGATAATGACATGATTCCTGTCCTAATATGACCTCAACCCTATTGAATTCTTGTAGATTTTTGTTAAATGGGAGATTCATGGTGGAGGAAAACAGTCCACCTCTCTTAACTGTGTCTGGAAGGCTGTGGTTGCTGCTGTACAAAAAGTTGATTGTCAACAGATTAAGAAAGTGACAGACTCAATGGATGTAAAGCTTATGGCTGTTATTGAAAAATGGTGGCTAAATTGGGCACTAATTTTTTGGGGGAAATGTCAGAAATCTTTATTTGTACATTGAGGGTTTTTTTTTTAAAAAAAAGTTCACTTTAAAAGGTAAAAATAATCATTTGCGATTATTATTTCTTTAGTTCCATAATTATTCTGCCCAGTAAGGATATGTTCACAATTCGTATTGCCGCTCGTACTGTACGCGCCGTATTACGCTGAGTGTTTCAGAAGTATGTGCTGGCCAGTGCGTTCTTATTAAAAGCTCTGTGCCAGCTCCCATAGACATTCCCCGGCACCTAAGCTGGGGAAAACGTCGGGTAATGATACTGTAGCTCTTAATGAGAGCTATGAATGACCATATTTGCGGTCCGTACTTCAGGCTTATTGCAGCGCAGTTTTGCTCTGAAATATGGACCACAAATACACTGTGTGAGCATACTGTAATAGTTGCCCAATAATTATGTCAACATAAATATTCTCCTAAGAAAGCCAAAACCTCACTTTTACTGTCTTAAATAATCAGGTTTGAGGTTTATAAACATTTTGAACTGACCAACAGCACTGTAGTTGCTTAATAATAAAATCCTTAATAAAACTCTTCAAAAATGCAACTTGCCTAATAAGACCTTCGCCCCACGGCACAGGTTTTCACCCGGTTTTTTAGACGGTTTTCAGTTTTGAAAACTGTCTGCAAACCGGGTGAAAACTTTAACACGGGCCTCTGTGGAAAACGCGCGCAGCGGTCCCCACTGCACGGGTTTTCCGCCCGCCGGTTCTTCAGACCGCCGGCGGCCCGATAAACGTAGAACATGTTCATTCTCACATCCGGTTTTTGGGCGGCAGAAGAACATGTCTATGTGAAGGGGGAGAGCTTTTCTCCGCTAATCGCGGAGAAAAGCTCTCCCCCTACGGCCATATTCACAGCATTAAAACAGATCAAATACCGGTCGCATAAACCGACCGGTATTTGTCCTGTGCCGTGTAAAGAAACCCTAATTGTGCACAAAGTGAAGATTTATCCTTTGTAAACAATGAAGCTAAATTAGATAGCGCTATATTGAATAACAGCTGTTAATGGGTTATTAATGAATAAATGATTACTTTGGGTATGTGCACACGCAGAGAACATTTTTTCACATGGAGCATTTTTGGTAAGTTTTTGACGCATTCTTTTGCAGAAATACACAGCAATTAATGCTGTGCATTACTGCAAAAAACCACACCAAAAAAAGCGTAAAAAAATTACCAAAAAAACGATCTGTGTGAAAGCACTCTTACAAATGAATTATGATGCAATTTTTTCTATTGCATTTAAAGGGGTTTTGCCACGATGTAATGTTGACGTGGGATTCTCCAAAATGGGTATTTAATCACTTTTCTAAATATATGTCATTACATAAAGTGATTTAGAAAAGAATGACGTGCACTTGAATAATATGAATGGGGGTGCTAAGTGGAAAGAGTACTTTCAACTCAATAATCATAAAGGATAAAGATTCCACAGCACTCGTTTGGATTTATGCTCATTAATTCTGAAAATTCTTTATAGGTGAAAATATATACATTTACAAAATATAGTTACAGAGGCCTTATTTCCATACATAAATTATTAATCATATATTTGACATATGGCTGAAGGAACGTGGTGACCATATAGGAACGTTTCGGCCGTTACACAGCCTTTCTCAGCCCAGCCGGATCACCATGTAGAGCAATGTCTGAGAATAGGGATGTATGGAGTATAAGATCTTTGTAGAAAAGAGGCCAAATTTTCGCAGTGGGACCGCAGGATGGATAAATCTTGAGAGATGTGAATAGCGGGAATAGGCGCTAGCAGCGGCCGATGCAAAAACAAGTAATTTGTATCAAGGAACAAAATTATAGCAGTGTCTATAGTATTAGTTGTGGCAAAGTAGTCAACAAGTAGGGTAACAATTTAATATTGGAATTAAGTACAAAGGATACTGTAAAGACAGATATTCTCACCATCTTAAATTCTATGGTAATATAGTGAATTCTCAGGGAATCTGTGAAGAGATATAAATGAAAAGTCTAAAACAGAGATTATATTAGGGGAAGAGTTAGAAAATGTAATCGCATTCTCTGTTGAGACCACCAGGATGTAAGGATCCCAACCTGTGTATCCAGTAAGCCTCTCTTTTTTTCAAAAGTGAAATGTGATTACCACCCCTACGTGGTCGGGGGACGTGTTCTAGGATTTGATAACGTAGCTGGCTAATTTGGCGACCTTGATGACAAAAGTGGGCTGGGAGAGGGAGCCAGGTTTTTTTGCACCGTATGGTTGACTTGTGGGCAGAAAGCCGGTCCTTAATACGTTGGATTGTCTCACCAACGTATACTAGCCCGCAGGGACATTTTAGCAAGTATACAACATGTGTTGAGTCACATGTGAAAAACCCTTTTAACTTAATGGGAGATCCAGTAGAGGGATGGTAAACAATGTCACCCTTAATCACATTAGAGCAGTGGTTGCAGTGGAGGCACGGAAAAGTGCCTGCTTTGGGAGTAGATAGATGAGACTGTAGGTTATATTGTTTAAGAGAACCTATGTCTGCTCGCACTAGGAGGTCACGTATATTCCTGGGGCGTTTGTAACAAATTCGTGCTGTACTTTGGAACACAGGAACATTCGGGTATCCATCCCGTAGAATATGCCAATGTTTTCTGATGATCTGATGTAGCTTGGGCATAAAAGGGTGGTAAGTGTTCACAAAGTTAATTTTCGGTAGGTTGGGACCAAAGACTCGGGGTTCTCTGTGAGGATTCTTAGTTTGGGATATGAGTTGGTGAGGATATTCCCTATCAGTAAATCTATGGGCCATCAAGTCTAGTTGTGTGTCACGATCAGTGGGATTAGACACAATCCTTTTAACTCTAGTGAATTGAGAAAATGGCAAAGAGGTCTTGGTGTGAGATGGATGACAGCTTTGAAAATGCAAGAGTGAATTCCTGTCGGTAGGTTTGGTGTAAAGATTGGTAAAGAGGATTCCCTCTAGGGATTTGTGGACCCAAGTGTCAAGAAAATTAATCTGGACAGGATCATGATGTATAGTAAAGGTCAGCCCTGGAGTAATGGAATTGAGGAAGTCAAGAAACTGAGGTATAGAGGAATTGTCGCCCTGCCAAATGCAGAAGACATCATCGATGTATCGATGCCAGGGGGCCCCATATGTCGCCCAAAACAGTGGGTTGATGTAGATATGTTTGTCTTCAATGGAGGACATAAAGCTGTTAGCATAGGGGGGGCGACGTTGGACCCCATCGATGTGCCCTGTTTTTGGAGGAAGAAATTGTCCCCAAAGAGGAAGTAATTGTCGGTCAGAACGATGGTCAGGAGTGAAATACAAAATTCTATTTCCTGAGGAGATAGATCAGAAGTGTGTAACATATCTCTGGTGGCCCGGATGCCATCCTCATGTCGGATGGAGGTATAGAGACTATTTATGTCTAATGTAATGAGAGTGGAATCGGGGGGAATAGGGCTTAGAGATTGGAGTACGTCTAGAAAATGAGGTGTGTCTCTTAGGTAGGATTTAGTTTTGGCAACCAGTGGTGTTAGAATTTTTTCCAAAAATTGGGCTAGTGGAGAGAAAATTGAATTGGTGGAAGCGACTATTGGTCGTCCTGGTGGATTTTGTAGATCTTTGTGAATCTTGGGTAAGATGTAAAATACTGGTGTTATGGGATGTGGTGTTAAAAGGAAGTCAAAGGTCTTTCTGTCAATAATGTTTCTATCGAGGGCATCATCAAGGGTGAGCCTTATTTTGGAGATTATATTAAATATTGGGTCCTGTATCAACGATTCATAGGTCATTGTGTCATTCAATTGTCGTTGGATCTCCTGCATGTATTTATTTCGGTCCATTATCACTATAGCACCGCCTTTGTCTGCGGGCTTGATGGTAATTTGTGGGTTCTGTTGTAATGACCGTAGCGCTGGTCTTTCCACCTGTGACAGGTTGTTATTAATGCGGAATTGATGTTTCTGTTTAAGAGTATTTTTAATATCGCGATCTACTAGAGAAATATATGTCTCTGTTATGTGGTATGTTCTTGGTGGATTAAAATTACTTGGATTTCTGAAGTGTAGTTTGGAGTTTGGTTGATTGGGTTTTATGGACAGGTAGTAGAGGCGGGATTAAGATGGCTAAAGTGGGTTTTTAGACAAAGTGATCGGTAAAAACGTTGTAGTTCCTGCTCGAGAAGAAAGGTGTCTAGGGAAGGGGTTGGACAAAATGAAAGACCTTTACCTAGTACAGATAGTTCGGATGGAGATAAAGAGAGTGATGAAATATTTACGACAAGATGTTGTTGGGTGATGGGGGATGTCGGTAAACTAGGTGTTGGTCCATGTGTTTTCTCTGTTGATGTAGTTGAATGGAGTTGTGACGTACCCTCGAGTGTGTGGTTATGCGTGGATCGTCTGGGCCAAAAGCGTCTCCCCGCCCTCCTCGTTGTGACTGTCTTGTGCGTGGTCTTCTTGTTCCTAAAAAAGGTTGTGCTCTGCCGTTCTGTAGATGGGTGTTCTGTGTCTGAACTGGAGGAAGAATAGTTTGTTCCAGGTCTGGATTTCCTGAAGCCATAACGAGAAGAGCCCTGCCATCTATATACCTGATTAAGGAGGTAATCCTCCGTATCTCGAATAAACTTATCGCGTTTGCGTTTTTCAGTAGTAGATCTGAATTGTATAAAAATTTGATCGGTTGTTTGTTTTAATGTGATCCAATCTTCTGATGGAAGGTTGGAGGATAGCTGTGTTTCTATCGCTTTAATTTGCTCGTCAAGATCCCTGATGGCTTTTTTGTAGATATTCCACAGTGAGAATAATAAGGTCAAGGGAACATTTATTTATTTAAGATTTGCGTAAACTGTGTACAATATTGTGGGTTGTCATTAAATAGTGTAGGTTGAAGATTGGAGCGAAGACCGCGTGGTATACGGTTTTCCTTATAATACTCTGCTAGGGTAGCACTATGTAGCTGATAGGCTACTAATCGTTTGGATAAACGTTCGTATTCTCTGGTTTTAATCTCGGTCGGGGCTATATGGAGAAATGATGGAGCCTCTGTGACCTGGGAGATAAGAGATGCCGCAGCGTCGTCGTCATATGTGAACGTGTCAGAAGACATCTAAGCTTGAAGCAATTTTTTCAAACAGTGCAACAAATCAAGAACAATTTAGAAAAGAATGACGTGCACTTGAATAATATGAATTCCCGCTATTCACATCTCTCAAGATTTATCCATCCTGCGGTCCCACTGCGAAAATTTGGCCTCTTTTCTACAAAGATCTTATACTCCATACATCCCTATTCTCAGACATTGCTCTACATGGTGATCCGGCTGAGAAAGGCTGTGTAACGGCCGAAACGTTCCTATATGGTCACCACGTTCCTTCAGCCATATGTCAAATATATGATTAATAATTTATGTATGGAAATAAGGCCTCTGTAACTATATTTTGTAAATGTATATATTTTCACCTATAAAGAATTTTCAGAATTAATGAGCATAAATCCAAACGAGTGCTGTGGAATCTTTATCCTTTATTACAAAAAGTGAAGCCTGTGAGAGCTACAGCATTGCTCAGTCCTCCTTAGTTTCCTAAAAGTTTACATTAGACACGACCAGAACACTGACAGGAGCTGATCTGGCCGCGCTTGCGTGTTTGCACTTTTTATCTGATGACAGGGGAACATGAAGGCGCTTGCAAGGGGCTGGGGAGAAATTGCAGTGTATGAGTCTGTCTGCTGTATAGAGAATCCACTGGTTATACTGTTATTATTTGAGTAAACTTTAGAGACGCTCCATGCTTCCTCACTCTCTGCTCACCCCCCTCCCTCTCACCCCTGCAGCCCTTAATGACTCAGCATGCTTTGTTTATATTCTCTCCAGAGCAGATAAGAGGTAAGGAACTCACTTCTTGGCAAAACCCCTTTAAGTTAGCTAACATAATATTGTCAAATAACAATACCATACAATAAATAAATAAAATTTCCATACATTTTGCACAGTACTGCATATAAAGACTGTATAATACTGCCAACTATAATGCCAAAAATTCTGTCATATCTAGACCACATAACACCAGCATATAATGCCCCAATAATAGTGTAGCTATAGGGGGTAAAGAGGTAGCAGTCACCACCGGCTTTGCAATATGAAAAATAAAACAAAAGTCCTTCTGCATTAATAACATCAGTATTGTAAATGACGCTTAGTAACTAGGGGCCCCATTTTGCTTTTTGCATAAGGGCCCAAGAGCTTCAAGTTATGCCTATGCTGAATAGTATGTACAAAATACCGCCACAGAGTCTACAAATAGTGGTGCAATTTAATTTCAAAAGCATGCTGCCATGTAATACCTGTATAAAGTGTCAATAAAATATACAGTTAAATATTACTCCGTTACAGAAACCCTCAAGGCTCCCTGTTGCTAAGGCTCATTTCACTAAGTATATGTATGACACTTACATAGTAATTATCTTTCCCCCATAGGTGGTTTAGTAGACTGTGTCATGATAATTCTAACTTTGCTGTGATAAAGTAGAAAGAGAATGATGGTGCCGCACATTTGTGTAAATGGCGGGTGCGCAGTGGAAAGCCAATTGGCAGTAGTCCAGAACATAGAAAAATCCACGACACTCCTTGTGTAATCGCAGAAAAGATTTATTTAACAAAAATTGAAATCCAAGATTAACTCTCCGTTCAAGTGCATACAATGCATAAGAGATATAGCAAGAATTATTCCCACGGTCCAACGTTTCGGCCACAACTTGCCTTCATCAGGGACCAAGACGTGGGGAGAAGCAGGAATGCAGGAGAGTTATGTCACAACTCCTGCTTCTCCTCACGTCTTGGTCCCTGATGAAGGCCACCGTTGCTGTAATAAAAATCAGCTTTCCATGTACTGATCTCCTGCTGAGTCTCTTACAGACTTGTGTTACACAAAGCAACCAATTTTTGAAGGCAGAGCTGCAGGAGAGAGCAGCAGCCTGAACTAGTGATAACATAGGAGGTGTGTTCCTGACTACCTTAGACCTCCTGTAGGCATTGCAACTAAATTGTAGTCACAAATCACAGCCAATATCTAAAGAAGATTAGTAGCAGGTAAGCATCCTATGTAGGTATATCCTGAAAGGATAATCACTTAAAAAAGTCTACATGATACTACTAATACATTTTTAAAAAAGACCAATAATAATAATCAGAGTTAATTTTAGAGGAAAACTTTCATCTATGCATATAAAATGGTTAAGGCATGGTGAAGGCATTTAGGTCAGAAGCACACCTACAGTTTTTAATGCAGTTTATTGAGCCAAGTGGATCCTGCGGGAGAAAAAATTGTATGGCATTCCTTTACAATTCCTATTCCTTTTGATTGTACTTCTGGCTTAGACATACTGTCAGGAAGCTGCCTGCTATAACCGTGGAATTGCTACGTGTTGCCCTTAAGTTTTGCCCTCAGTCAAGATTGTGGATCGTGTCTCAGCTTGGTTGGCCATCTTGTTTCCTGTCCCAGGTCCTATAGAAACTCCTCAAGCCTGACTACTTCCTGCTTGAGTATTGTGTCCTAGCTCCTGCTTAGCTTACAGTCCTCTTGCCTAGAACTCACCTTCCCAGTTTGTTCCTCTCCTCGCAGTCCACACTGCAAACCTCGAGTGACCTGCTTACCCGCTCGTCAGCCCTGCTACTCCCTCACCTTGAATCCTTGCCTTCTCCTGCTGTTTTCAGATCAAGACTCCAGTGCCTCCTTGTGTTTGTGTCTTAGCCCCTCCATTGGACTCCAGCCATACACACCCAGAATCGTAACAGGATACTCAAGCCCCAAAATGGAGTCCGCCGGGCTGGAAGCCCTGAAGCTCGCATCAAGCACTTCACACTACTGTTGCTAATATGCTCACTGAGATGCAAGGCATTGAGGATGAATATGACGCTTTTGGAAGGCAGACCTCCCACAGCATCCAAGTCTATGGACAAACCATTCAAGACTACGTGGAACCGTGCAGACATTAATCCACCGATACTCCCACTTGGAAAAATCAAGCGTCCGGGCGACGCACCCACATTGGGTTCCGGTAGTGGAGCCCTAAGTTGCCTCCATTTAGATTTGGGCGGGACCGTGAACAAATTCCGGGGGTTCTAACCAATGCAGAATTATAACTTTGACAGCAAATCCAACACAAGTTTTCCGACGATAGGTCTAAGGTGGCTATGAGCATTATGCTATTGACACATAAAGCAATTGCCTGGGCTACGCCCCTTGATTCTGAAGACCCAAAGAACGCCCTTTTGAATCACCTGGAGGACTTCATTGACGCCATGAGTCAAATGTTTGACGATCCCAATCGTGGTGCTATCACAGCGGAAGCAGCCATCCTAGCATTGCGTCAGGGCAAATGCCCCGTGGCCGAGTATGCAATGAGTTCAAGAGGTGGGCTATCGACACCAATTGGAATGAATGCAGCAAAGATGTCTTTTTTAGGAAAGGACTATGCAGCTCATATAAAAACGAACTAGGCCCGTGCAGAAGCCCCCTTAGGTTTGGATGCTTTTCATAAATCACTGCATCCGAATTGATACCCGCCTTTCTGAACGGTCGACAAGAAAAATGGGATAATTAGAACTAGCATACAAAGCAGGCCCAGTCTGTTAACGTATCCTTTACCAAGGAACACCTGGGAAGAAGTCGCAGAGAATCAGGAAGTGAACCTATGCAAGGTAGATTCTATATTAAGACGTGAGAAGCGTTGACAGAAAGAGCATCGGCTTCGGGAGAGTTTATGCTTCTACTCGTTGGAAGTCTGACCACTTCCCCTTATCAAACTGCCCTAAGCCGGTCCAAGGATATTGCGGTGGCAGCCATTATGGATCCTGACTGCTCATATGGAGATTCCATTGCTTCAGAGAACAGAATTATCGTGAAAGCAGTTGTCCAGTCTCATCAATCAGTGGCCCCGCATATTTAAGAAAGAAAACAAAGACTCCATTGCTTCCTTCCTATTAACTTCCTGGCTAACTCCCAGTTGATATCCACCTCGCTATGTGACTCTGGGCAAGTGGTAATTATTTTATGACCTGTCCTGTTGCTCGAAAACATGGGGTAAAATCCAAAAAGACTCTCGCTCCAGTAATGGAGGACCGTAGATGGCTCGTCCACTGAGTTCTGGCCAGTGGATCTAGAGACCGAACTCTACTTGAAGTCATTATGACTTCCTCAACATCATTAAGTACTGCTCGTTTCTATTAATCTCTTCTCCACTACTTTTCCCGTCATCCTGGTCTCCCCGTTGTTGCAAGCACAGAACCCAGTGATTAACTGGGAAAACCAGGAGATAATGCTTCCCAGAGGGAGATGGCCGGCTCACAGCTCACTCTTAACAAGGCCCTGAAACCCAGTTCACAAGACAGAGAAGTCAATAGGAGCTATCCGTGTATAGTATATCCTGGAATTTGCGGATGTCTGCAGCAAACAGAATGCAGAAAAGCTTCTCCCTCACACCGACCCCTATTATTTGCCCCATAAATTGCTTCCGGGTGCACAATACCTTGTTGGAAACATCTATCCTTTGGCAGGCTCCCGAATTAAAAGCCTTGAAGGATTACATAGAAGAAAATCTGGCAAAGGGTGTCATCCGCCCATCTTCCACACCAATCGGGGGCTCCCATAGTCTTTGGTTAAAAAGAAAGATGGTTCCCTTGAGACCTTGTAATGATTAATAAGAATTAAAACAAGATACATAAAGAACCGTTTATCCGTTTACCACTGATCCCCCAGCTTCTGGAAGAGTACAACATGCAAAGATTTTTTCCAAGTTTGACCTACGAGGCGCCTATAACTTAATTTTCGTATCATATCGGGGGATGAATGGAAACACGAGCTTTTAGTCACGTTATGGGCATTTTGAATATTGTTTTATGCCTTTTGGCCCTTTCCAATGCCCCAGCCACCTTCCAACATCTCGTCATGACATCTTAGAGACCTCCTGACCAGTTCATAGTCAATCTACCTGGACGACATTTTGATTTTCTCCCACACAATGAATAACACCAAAAGACCATGTGAAACTTGTTCTAGAACGTCTGAGAGAAACATCTCTACATCAAGATTGAAAAATGTGAATTCCCAATCAGACTGAGAAACCAATTCCTTGGCTATGTTATTTCGCCTCATGGTCTACAGATGGACTCCTAGTAAGATTAAAGCAATATAACAGGCTCTAGCAGAAGAACATAAAAGGATGTTCAACGTTTCATAGTTTGCAACTTCTATAGACGCTTCATTAAGAATTTCTCAGAAATAATTTCTCCATTACAATCATTGACTAAGAACAATAATTCTTTTGTTGGTCCTCCTCAAGCACAAGAGTTTCATCTCCTTCCTAAAAGCCAAGTTCAACTACCAGCCCCTGTATTAATTCATCATGACCCAGAATGGTGCCTTCATTGTGGGAAGTGGATGCTTCAGACTGTGCCATTGGGGCTATTCTATCTCAGAGAACAGAGACAAAGTTTATTACATCCTTGTTGCGTTTTTCTCCCAGACTTTATCATCTGCTGAGAAGAATTATGATGTGGGGGAAATAAAAGAACTATTAGCGATTGTCGCACCTTTAAAGGAATGGAGACACCATCTTCAAGGGAACCTCACAGCAAATAATCGTTCTTACTGACCACCGTAATTTGGGAATTCGTGAGATGGCCAAATGTCTATCTCCCACGCCAAGCCGTTGGAGTTCTTTTCCTCAATCAATTTAATTTTATAGATTTCTACAGACACTGGAAATCCTGTAATGGCAATGCGGTGCTCTATCAAGAATGTTCTGACCAATGAAATCACTCCTACTAGTCCCTCAAAAACAATTGTTCCAGAGTCTACTGTTGTGGGAGTAATCCATAATAAGAGACTTCTTGAAGAAATAAGAGAGGCCTATGGCACCGACTTCCTTGTGTCTCAACCACCTGATGATTGCATTAATTCCTTAAGAACAAGATGTGGGCCCACGCAGCACTATATATACCCCCGCAAGAGTAATACTGAAGGGATCCCTAGACTAAATAGCCCATATTCTAAGACAGCTGGGCACAAATGAGTGCAAAAGACACAGGAATTTCTATCCCGATTCTTTTGGTGGCCCAACATTATTTACAGATGATAAGGGAAGTATGTGTCATCATGAGACGTTTGTGCCCGAATCAAGACTCTACGTTCTCCACCCACGGGGGGGTTTTTTACAGCCTTTGCCAGTCCCCTCTCGTCCCTGGGTTCCATTCCATGGACTTTAATCGTAGACCTTCCTACCGGTCTAAAGTTAACAATACCTATCTCGAGTAGTTTGACCGGGCTCACCAAGCGGCACATTTCATTCCCATGTAACGTCTACCCTCTTCAAGGACACTGAGCTGACCTCATAATTCAGAATGTTTTCGCCCTGCATGGAGTTTCCTGATGAAGTGATCTCGGATCGTGGGGTGCAGTTTGAATCCAAATTTTGGCGAGTTTTTGCTCATCACTGGACATTGATAATTAATCTAACAACCGCCTTTCATCCACAATTCTAATGGACAGACTTAACGCACTAATCAACCCTGAACAGTACCTTCGATGCTATATTTGTCCACCTACCAGATGAACTGGTTTGATCTACTTCCTGTGGGCTGAATATCGAACAACAACTCCAAAAGAAAATTCCTCCACCAAACAAAACGCCTTTCTTTGAAATTAGGGAATAACCATCCAAACATACTTCCTAATTTCCTGCTATACCGCATATTCCAGTGCGCAGCATAAAAAAGGATCTGCTACACCTACAAGCAAAATTTGCAACTATTGAAGGAAACACTATAGAGGCTCAAAGAAAATACAAAAAGATGGCAGATAAACGTCGAAGACCCAGCACCAACTTTGAAAGTAGGGGGATAAGGTATGGCTGTCTACCCAGAAATTTGAAACTTAGAGTGCCTTCAACCCAAACTTGACAGAAGTTTTTCGGGCATATAAGATCATCAAGATAATCAGTTCCAGTAGCTGTTCGGGCTCAAACTCCACCATCTATGGAAAGATCCACCCTGTATATCATGTATCTCTTCTAAAGCCTGCCGTGTCCAACCCCTTACCAGGTCGTGTATCTCCTCCTCCTGATGCAGTGGAGATCGACTGGCAAAGAACAGTTTTGTTGTGAGCGAATCCTGGACTCGGAGAATTTATCATTAACCCAGCTTCCATCCTCATTAAGTGGTCAAGGATATGTCCCGAAGAAAATCCGTGGGAACCCGTGAGTAACATCCAATGCTCCTCGATTGATAAGACAAAATCATCAAAGACATATCCGGAGACCGAGTCAGGAATCGTCCAGATGCGGCCAGCTCTATGAGGTGGGAGTAATGTCAGGCAAGCTCCTGGCTAAACCCGTGGAACTTGCAACTGTTGTTTGCCCTTAAGTTGCCCTCAGTCAAGATGGTGGAATCGTGTCTCAGCTGGTTGCCATCTTGTTTCCTGTTTCCTGGTCCCATGTTTCACTAATAAACTCCCTCACGCTGATTACGTTCCTGCTTGAGTCATGTGTCCTAGCTCTGCTTTAGCTTACAGTCCTCTTGCTACGGAACTCACTTCAGTTTGTTCCTCTCCTCTGCAGTCCACCCTGCAAACCTCGGAGTGACCTGCTGAACCGCCTCGTACATTCTCACTGCTACCCGTCACCATTGTATCCTTTGCCTTCTCCTGCGGTTTCCAGATCAAGACTCCAGTGCTCCTTGTGTTTTGTGTCTTAGCCCCTGCCCTTGGACACCAGCCATACACACCAGTATCGTAACACATTCTTTATCGCCTAGTGCAGTAAAAGGGTTGGTGGTTAAACATCTGTAGATCTCAGGTAGCGGCTAATAGTACGGTAAGGGGCTAATAGTAAATTCCGTAGTCTAAGGCAGTGGAGGAGTTAAATTAAAAGTTCTTGATGGTCTTTGGAAGTGAAGGATCATTAATAAATTCAGGATGCACTTGAAATCATTTAGAAAATGGAGGCTGTGGGCAAGAGCCCAGTTTTCCAATATCTAAAATTGTGCCTGGGTGGATGTCTGTACCTTCAAAGGGTAAACAGCAGGGATGCAGGAGCACAGGACTAATAATCTACAGGCATCATGGGCCACATGCATGAAAACTGTCTAGGTGTAAGACTTTCTTTGTTGGCTATGGCTACCAATCAGAGCACCCCTTTCATTTCATATAGTGCTCTGAAAAAATTAAGGGGGAGCTCTGATTGGTTACTATGGGAAACAAAGAAAGTCTTAGACCTAGACATTTTTCATACATGTCCCCTCATATGTCTAAGGGTTTAAAAAACTGAGAGAATTGCTCGTTGAGAAGGATCTGGGTGTACTTGTAGATCATAAATTATAGGATTGCATTCAGTGTCAATTAGCTGTCTCTAAGGCCAGCAGGATATTGGCGTGTATTAAAAGAGGCTTAGACCTGCTGGACATGGATGTAATATTGCTGCTATAAAAAACATTGGTGCGGCCTCATTTGGAATACGCTGTTTGGTTTTGGGCTCCAGTTTATAGAAAGATGTAGTGGCGTTAGAGAGAGAAAGACGAGCAACCAAACTAATAAGAGGAACAGAGCATCTTAGTTAGCATCTTAGCTTACTAAGATGGCTATGGGGGAGACATGATTAATTTATATAAATATATAAATGGCCCCTACAAAAAGTTTTGTGAAAAACTATTTCATGTAAAGCCCCTTCAAAATAACATTTCCTTCGTCTGGAGAAAAAAAGATTCAATTTCCAGAGGAGAAAAGCCTTCTTTACCATAAGAACTTTGGAATAGCCACCCATGGAGCTGGTCACAGCAGGAACAGGTGGGGGTTTCAAGAAAGGCTTAGATAAATAGTTACAACTAAATCATATTAATACTTATGTAGACGTATAAAACATCTAGATCCAGCTGGACAGCAATTTTGGGAGCAGAAATTAAATATTAATTTAGGGCAGATTGGTTCTTGCTTTATGGGTTTCAAGTCTTCGTCAGTAGGAGAAACAAATCTTAAAAATTCCCTATCCCCTCCCTTTATCCAGATCTTTCCCACCTTTGGTTGAGCTTGAAGGACAATAGTCTTTTTTCAACCATATTAACTATGTAACCTTTTTCCCCACGGGGCAGGTATGTACCTCTATATACTGAGAGAACATTGGAGTATTAAAGCCTGACAGCTATTGTAAAAAGTGCTTTTTTTATATTGCAATACAACTGTCCTTGCAGGAGAAATGTTTTGATGTGTAGCAGTCATCATGTCTCGTCTTACACGTAACAGAATTTATCTAGGAAACTATTCTTACATATGTTAACACTTACACCATCAGGTGTTAATTACCATTTCGCTTCACGCGGTTGGGACCAGGCTACAGCTGTATTTGTTCTTATAACTGGAGGTTAGAAGGATTGATTTGGAAGAAGTGTCGACAGAGAATAAACTTTAAAAGCTAAAATTGTGGACTTGAAGGACAGATTAAGTTGCTGTAATATCGATATTTTCAGTTTTCCAGAGGGCACTAAGGACAAAGATTTGGTCTCTTTCATACAAAAATGGCTTATTGAATTTGTTGGACAAGACTTTTTATCCCTGCTGTTTGGAGAAGAGATGGCTCATCGAGTTCCTGGTAAAAAGCCTCCGCCAGGGAGCTTACCTTGCACAATCCTAGTAAAAATTCTGTGATCTAAAGCCCAGGACATTGGTCTTAGGAAGGTTAGAGAGAAAGTGCTAATGTTATGTTTTATAGGGCAAGGGTTGCTGTGTATCATGATTTTTCTAAGGAGAGTTAGAGAAAGAGATTAAAGGAGCAGGCAGCCCACCTAAGACTAATTCTACAGAGGTAATGTTAAAATACGTCAAAAGTCCGATGGTATTTTAACATCGCCATACTGCGGTTTTTGGCACGGGTTTGCTAAAAAAAAACCTGCTGTCGGTTTTTGGATTTGCTGCCGATCCACTACATTGACTGTATGGGTATGTTCACACGGCGTACTTTCGGCGCGCATTTCGCCGCGTATTTTCACTCTAATACGGGCGAGCTGCGCGCCGAAATTACGGTAATCCATAGTTCTTCATAGGAACTAATGGATTACGCCTGGCTCATCCGCCCTCGTACAATAACGCACATGGACACGCGGCTCCCGAAGCACACGATGTATTGTGGCACGTACTGTACGAGCCGCAAGACATTGTGTTAATATAGCCTAATGGAAACTGAGGAAAGATAGAACTTGTTTATCTTCCGGTTTAGAAATCCAACAGTAGAAAATCATTGCTTGTTACACAACAGCTCGATTTTCTATGGCTGTCTATGGGTCATGGTTTACAGTCGGATTCTAAATACTAATCTGCCTGAAGAATAACAACTAGAACAAGGTGTCGTAAGTGTAGACATGGCCTAATTGTTTGTAAGTAAAAAACACCCCTCTGTACTGACCTTTGTTCTAGTGATGCCATTTCTACTCCTCTCCCTGGGACACCTGTGAACTTCTGGCTTCCAGTAACCAGCTTATGCGCACTGCAGCCGAACGTTGACATCAGGCAGTGTTACGTACAGCAGCCAATCTGCAGTTGCAGTGCACACGAGTTAACTGCTGAGAGCCTTGAGGATTATCCGACCGGTATTTGGTCTTTTTTTGGTATGCAGTGGGACGGTTTTTCTCCGTGGTTTGCAAATTCAAGCCTCCCCCCTTCCACCCCTGTTCATGTTCTGCCCGAAAAGGGGGCAAAAAAATGAAAATGCGATAATTTTTTTCGACCGCCGGCGGTGTATAAAAACCCAAACGGAAAATCCATGCAGTTGGAAGCTGCACGGATTTCATTTAATTAAAAAAAAAGGTTGACAGTTGGTTTTTAGAGACGGCTTTCAAACCGAAAACCGCTGTAAAACCAATGGAAAAAAACCTGTGTGTGGAACGGGCCCCGTCAACAAAGGGCCCGGGGAGAGGACCGACAGTGTCAACAGTACAAAGTTGAGTATAGTTTTTTTTTTTACATTTTTCACCTGCATTCACATTCGCCTAAAAGCAACAAGGTGAACAACCCCTTTAAGAAAATATAGTTCCAGGCTAAAATAAAGTACCCTTCGATCTTATTTTGAAGAACAAAAAAAAAAACAAACTTTCATCTTTTAAAGATCTCCAACCTACAACACTACTTCTTGTTTTCATCCTCTAAAATATACTAAGAAAAGAGTCCCATATTGTAATCACCTGAAACTTGACCTTCCAAGTTATAGTCCTTCTCAGTCAAGCTATTCCAAAGCTTCCTTAAAGGGGTTTTGCCACGAAGTAAAGTTGATGTGGGAAGCTTGCAAATGAAATAACAAACATTTTCACCATTTATTCTTATTAAAAATTCTGCACCATTTTGGTTTTAGCTTCTCCTTTAGTGATCCATTGTTTACAGCTCGGTTACGACCAGGCCTGAGAGCTCCTCACTCCTGGTCAGACATGCTCAGACAACACCACTCTTCTCAAGCAGCTACTGAGTGTTCAAACCCCAGGTGATGTCATTCTACTCCTGTGCTCTGTACCTTTTAGTAATTAGTCAAACAGTGCAAATAAATAAAAAAGAGATTTGTGCATTAATAAAGAGATAAAAAAAACCACATAGTTTATGCCCCCCTTGCTGAGGACAGCACAAGCTAGTGACAGACCTGCTGTTTCCAGCGCAGTGTCCCTTATTCTGTAAGATACAGGAATTTCAGAGCATTTAATGCTTAGATATAGCAATTTACAAATATAGCAGTTTTTGTGAAAACCAAAAAATAAGAACATATAATGGAGGACTAGTAACGAAAAGCAATAAATATGCCCCGATACAGTTTCTGAATTACTTACAAACTGTTATATTGCATAATATTGCCATGTTGGATCTTTCTCCTCACTAGGATAGTGAGCAAAGCTGCAGTTGCTAAGTGCACGGTTTGAAAACTAAATTTCTTACAATAGTGTGATTCCTCCCAGCTGTGCTATGGATTCTATATACTATTTCCACACCAAATTTATTTATATATGACAATGTATACACACATATTTATACACACATATGTATGACACTTTTATTTGAAACAGTCTCTCAGACTAAATGAGCACAGCACACATGCTTAGTTATGCCAGTCAGCCTAACCAGGAAGTAATTTTGTCTGTCCATCTACTGTACTCTGCATTCTAGGAAAAGGTTCTGCACAGGAAGGAGCCCGGCAGCACTACAATAATTATCCCCTAGACAAAACAAGCAGACTTTTCTGATTAAAGGTATTTAGGCATTTTTTCCATTATGATATGTAGTTTATGTATTTATTTTTCTTATTTTCCCAGAGAACCCCTTTAAGGAGCTTGGTGGTGATGGGAAAAGGGACAGAATATTGTTTTCTACAGATGATATACTCTGCAGGAAATACACCAAATTTTCGGTCCCTAGGCTGATATGCATGATTAAAAAATTGGAGGTTTACTCTGGTTTAGACATCAACTGGAGAAACCTAATGCTGCCTCCACTGGAACAATAAGCGGTGGAGTATGTTGGGGAATAAAACAAATTCTTATAACTTTGAGTATATGGGCATAATCATTTCATCTGCTGTAAACAACTATATCCCTCTTCATATTATATCGTTAATAAAGAAGATCAGATTAAAGGCAGCTTTGTGGCAAGAGATGCAGTTGGGTTAATTAAGATGCCTGAAATGTTTTATGGGTCGCGTGCAAGTTCAGTACGGATCAATTACATATTGAATTGAAACAACAGCAAACAAGTTAATATGGGAATGGAAATGTTTCTCATTTGACTTTATTAACAGCATGAGAACACCTGTAAAGACAGTCGTTATACCAATAACTACACACAGCGTAGACATGGTGGAATAACCTTATTAAAGGAGTTTTGCCACAATCTAATGTTGACGTGGGATCCTCCAAAATGGGTATTTAATCACTTTTCTAAATATATGTGATTATAAAAAGTGTAGCCTGTGAGAGCTACAGCCTGACTAAGATGCCCCTAGTTCCTTAGTTTACATTAGCTATGACAAGGAGCTGACAGGAGCTGATCTGGCCGCCCTTGTGTTGTTTGCACTTCTTTGAAGGGAGTGGGAGAAAAGAGCCTGTGTCTTTTGTATAAAAAATCCACTGGTTGTAATGTTATTAAATTGAGTAAACATGCATCAGCCTTGGGAGCCTGCATGGGAGGTGGAGCGATGACATCACAGAGGAGGTACTTGTTTTTTTAAACACAGAAACACAACGCCCCTTTTCTGAAGACTTTAGATCAGAGTTTCAGCCTGTTAGGTGAGGAAATCACTTCTTGGCAAAACCCCTTTAATAATAATTATCCTACCACTATTTTTATCCGGTTCTCCCATAGATGTCATGTAAGTGTGGGTTCACACTGCGTTTATCGCTACATTGCAGGTATCTGTCGGGGTACCCCAGCGGATACCGCAAAGCGGCCGGGGCGGCCCCATAGGGGATAATAGAGGAGACATAGCCCTGCATGGGCTACGTTTATCTTACGAGACCCAATAGCATAGCCTACTATGCTACTGATTCCCGCAGGAAATGCGTATGATGCCGGGAAATAGAGAAAACATAGCTCACACAGGACTTCATCTGCTCTATTAACCCCTGCTGTATTGCGGTATCATAGTGGCGAACCCACACTTACCTCGCTGCTAACTGACTGCCAGAAGGTCACATGGTTGGAGCCATATTTAGTCTATACAGTTACCCCATGGGATCCATTACTATAGACAGAAATGTGGGATATACCACTTTTTCTAGATAGGGACCTACTTCATTGGCTCAAAAGAGGTATAGGAGCAGAATTTTAAATACATATATAATAGAAATTTATATGGACTCCTATGATATACATAATAAATGAAAGCAATATAAAATGGACAACTCCTTTCAGAAAACTTTTAAATGAATCACAGGTGGCCCTTAAAAGATTATGCATGTGTTCCCTTTTACTCCTTTATGAGAGAACTGAATTAAAAGGAATTCTTATCAATAACAGATACAATATTTTGCAAAAAAAGATGTACCTTACTATCAAAATAATTTTCTTAGGGGCAAGTAGCAAACTTCAGTTCACCGAGGGATAGATATGGTAAAGGTGACAAGCAGTTGTTTAGATACTAAGGCAGGTTATAATAAGAGAGCCGTATTGGAACACTGTTACACTCTTCTGCAATACTGTTGTCTTGCAGAACTGTGTATAAGCAATTGCACCCCTAGTGGTCAATAAAAAAAAGTTTTAAAATAGAAAAATGTCAAAACTCTCAGATTTTTCCATGTAATAAATACAAATTTAAAAGGTAAATATAATTGGTATAGTTATGTCTGTTAATGTCCAATATATGAAAATAGAAGATTATTTATCCTATCAAAAAGTTGCTTTGTTTATCCTAAAATGGTACCATTAAAACTTCAACTCACAACATGTGATTGACCTGATGATCTTACCAAGTATCATGAACATCTGTATTAATGCAGTGCATGTAGTGACTGGAGGTCTAGCAGCGCCTCTCTATGGTGCAGTACTACATGTCCTGTACTGCTATTTACATGTGCCAGGATGAGCAGCAAGTTTGGGCGCCAGGTGAGGGCCCCATTTTCTTTTTTGTGGTATACTGCATATAAAGTACATGACTCAAAGAAGCTCTTATCCTTTAAATAGAAAGTGGTTTCCAGCTTCCAGTAGCTCTGATGTTATATGTTAGGACTTGCTTTATCTGTATTATTTATCTGCTTAATTTTCTTTAATCTTCGTTTTACATTATGTTGGGTGACATTTTTGGCTTTAGAACCGATTACCAGTTTCCCATAGAGTTATAGATTCAACATATAATGATTGTCCTGAAATCAATATTTCATGTTGAAGGGCATTGTACCAACATCTAGAGTCTGGTATCTGGTACTCTAAGGACTCCTTCGCTTAAAGAGAACAGTAGGTCTTATTTTTGGGGAAACACAGTACACAAGGTTCCTTTACTCTTCTGCCACATTCTTTAGAATCTTTTTTTTTAAATGGAACCTAGTGTCAGACCTGCTGTTTCCAGAGCTGTGTCCCTTATTCTGGAAGATGCTGTACTTTTAGAGCATTTAATGCTCAAATCTGCAGTTTTCAGGCAGAAAAGAGTCATGAAAAGAGTCCGTTTTTTCATGCTCCTGAGGCTAACACCTGCTCATGAATAAGATTTGAGTATTAAATGCTCTAAAACAACATCATTTTACAGAATAAGGGACACAGCGCTGGAAACAGTATGTCTGTCACTAGCTTGTGCTCTTCTCAGCAAGGGGGAGCATAACCTATGTGACAGGTTCTCTTTAAAGGTTGGCAAAATCGTGTAAGAAGAGTGAAAGAACATATTGAGTATAAAAACATGGGTATAACGCAACATAGACCTGTATGTGGATAAAGTAGGTTTGACTTTAGATATACATAATTGATTTGGGGTTTATTTTTGCTCCCATACACTTCCAAACTGAGAGTGCATTGGGTTGGCTCTGTAGATTTGTAAATTAAGCTGTGTAATTTATTTTCTATATTTGACATTTATAGGGAACCTATCACACTGAACACACTGCAGACATCGGCTCCTGCAAGCACCGGGAAGCAGGGGAAACCTCAGCTCCCCAGTGCTTTAACCCTTTGATTTGCCGTAGATTGTCACCGCAGCGCAATCAACGGGTTTCCCTGCACTGTCGGGTGATCGGGTGACCCGACAGAGCCCGGAGAACGGCTGCACAGTCAGCTATGGGGATCTAGAGTAGCCCCAGGTCTGTCTGTGTAACAAGCCAGTGATCAGGACACACTGTAAGCTGCCCTGATCACTGCCTGTGTCAGACTGATACAGATTGTAATGTATTCGCACATATGAATTTGCTAATACATTACTAAGTGTAAAAAAAAAAAAAAAAGTAACACAATTCTCCCTCCATGGGATTTAAAAAAAAAAGTAAAAAACATAAAAAGTGTAAAAAAAAATAAATAAATAATAAAATAAAAAAAGTAATAAAAAATAATTGTGCATACATTACACACACAAAAAACCCTACACATATTAGGTATCCACACAACTGTAATAACCTGTAGAACTAATCTAACAAGTTATTAAGTGTGAAATGTGAATGGTGTAAAAAAAAAAAAAAAAATGAAAAAAAATGAAAAAAATTCTGCAGTTATTTATAAGTGAACTTAAACTATTCCCCCATAAAGTACAACTCGTCTAGAATAAAACGAGGCCTCATACAGCTGTGTCATTGAAAAAATAAAAAAGTTACAACTGTTGAAACGCAAGGAGGCAAAAACTAAAAAAAAAATCTGGTCATTAACTACTTTTTAGACGTTCGGCTTAAGGGGTTAATAAAGAGAACAGAGAATTAGAATACCTTTTGTTAAAAATAGCCTGAATCCCTCCATGGACAGCTGTAGATTAGATGTAGTGCAGCCAGAAATTCTATACTGCATACTTTTGGCTTTTCCTTTGCTGCTGATTTATGCAAATAGTAGTTTCTCGCTTTTTGTGGTTGCCGAGTAAACAGCCCTATCTACAATCTAGGTTCTCAGCCTGTGTAGCATGTGTACCCCAGGGGTACATACACTGTCACTAGAGAGTATGAACACTGTCTTAATGCTGTGCCTTTAATGTGCAGCATGGTGTATGATGACATCCTTGGGTGTAATTTGATGTAATTTTTTTGAGTAGGGGGGTACTTGGCATGAAAACACTGAAAACCCTTAAGGATGGAGGTGGGAAAAGTGGGACTGCAGGCTACTGGAAGGTGATGAAGATGCCACTTTCCCCTAATAAGATATATTACAAAGTGTCATGTATTAACATGGACTACCAATTTATGGAGAAAAATTAGGATGATAGGTAGGTTTTAATGTATCATGAGGCAGACAGCCCACCTGGCATTTTTTTTTTTTTACTGAAGAGTTTCCTGGAACTGTTAGTGGAATTGCTTCAATATTGATTGTATACTGAACGCATAGCCCAGGATTCAGGGGATGAAACTCTCCGGAGCTGTCAGAGATAGTACATGCAATGGTTTTAGAGCGGATCTGTCATGATTCTCAACTGCGCAATGGTGTTGTTTGGCTAAAAGCATCTATCAAAGAGCAAAGAGGATTCATTGTTACACTTGTAGCTTATTTTCTTAAAAGTTTTCTTCCTTTAATGTGTTTCCAAGAAAAATAATCCCTAATCAGATTTTTACTGTTATTAATGTGTGGGTCAGTTTAATGGTTGTAAGTAACAAGGTCTTCATTCCAATAAGTGGAGAGAAATGTTTATGAGCTGTTTATTGATTGGTTGTCTATTTAGTAAACTAATGATTTCTGCCTCCTTTGAAGATTTTTATTTTGCCATATCCTTTAATACATAGAATACATTGTATCTTCTGTGCATTAGGACATTATGATTCCTTGTCTCATAGTATTGGAGGCAAACAATTTTTGACATGATGAGCAATGCAGCTATTGCAGAGCCTGCCCAGCATTAATCAGTTACAAATAGTGGTAAAATCACATAGTTGTTGTAGGCAGCAAAAGTAAAAATACAAATACGTTGGGCCCAGCCCCAACGCTAAATGGCCGTATTTCGGTCCGAAATTCCCCGAAGTCCCCCAATTACGGCCGAAAACGCCATTCATTACGGTAATTACAGTTTTAGAGAACTATGGATTACGTCTCCACTCCCGCTCGGCGAATCCCCGGCGGGAAAAATTTGACATGTCATTTTCAGCGCGTATACGTGCCGATAGCAGGATGTCAATGGGCCCCCGGGGGGGCCCCCCGCCCGCCCCCCCCCCCTCCCCCCGCCCCCGGCCACACGGCGAATTGGGCTAATTACGCCCGCAAATACACCCTGTGAAAACCTGCCTTGGGGGATTTAGAAGGGTTATTTTAAGCCATTTTGGGAGCCGGATTGCGCTGCAATTACGGCTTGAAAAAAGGGGCGGGGGGGGGCGAGGGGGCCCTCCGGGCCCCCTGCTTGCTTTCCACGGCGCTATTCGGTCGGATAATTTGCGGTGACTTTTTTCCCCCCCCCCGGGGGATTCGCCAGCGGGAAGGACGACGGAACCACTGTTTTCTAAGAACTGTGGGTTTTCCGTAATTTTCTGCGACGGATTGGCGCCGTAAATGCAGCGCAAATTTCCCGGGGCGCAGTACTGGCCAACTCGCGAAATAAGCCTGTGAAGGGGCCCCTTTTAAAAGGGAAAAAAACAGTAAACTAATTTCAGATAACACCGTGTGCAGCACAGACCGCAGCTAGACGGTCTTGGAGTGATTCTATAATGTCCTGGTAGGTCATCACAGGTATCTGGAGCTAGTTCTCAAACACCAGATACAGCAGCACATAGCCAGGACTAAAACCGTACAACTATTGATCTAGTGGAACTTTTAAAATATATGAATAAGTGCTCAGTTTGATCAAGTTGAATATGCCTACATACCGCGTCAAGTTAGCCTTTTAAGTGGGTCCCTAAGGTATGTTCACAAGAGGTCTTGGCTACGTTTTTGCAACCGGTAAAACGTATTGCGGTAAACGCATCCAAAAACGTTCCACAAAGTGTGGTACGTTTTTGGATACGTTTTCTGGACTGCAAAAACGTATTCCTGTTGTTTCTATGGGCTTTTCAATATGTAAAAAAAAATAAAAAGAAACAGTCATTCTTTGAACGCATTCTTTTAACAATCAAAAAAGATGAAAATACATATCCTCAATTTCTTTTTTGGCAATGTAAACACTTTTTAAAACATTTTTGGGGGGCTTTTTCTGTACCCACATAGGTATTAAACAAACGCTGCTTGAATATACCCTAACATTAAGGGTATGTTCACACTGCGTGTCGAGTCCGTGTGAACATACGCTTTTAGATACGTGTTTGAATCCATCTGTCAGACCCCAAACAGACCCAAACACGTATCTAATAAATAGCAATGTGATTTACACTGCTTTTTTATTCAGACGAGGGATCGCCGATGCGCGTCTCATTGCGTCTTTCGGATCCATTTCAAGAATTGACATGTCAATTCTTGGTCCGAAGGACACAACAGGAGCCCTATTTTAAACTATAAAGTGCTATCCTGCTGCAGCCAAAACACATCCAAACATGCAGTTGCTTGTTGGATCCGTTTAGGATCCGATCGCCAGTGCATTTTTGGTTGCAATTTTCAGATCCGATACGGATCCAAAATCGTATCCAAAAACGCCGTGTGAACCCTAATACCTCTCTTCGGGGCAATTCCGTCATATATCCAGGGCTGGGCTCCATTCGCACTGATTAAAAGGCTGGAGCCATGCTGACTGCAGTGCATCCCACATCTGCTGGTGGGTATATGCCGCAGAATCCACAGAGTGAACAGGACAATTGAGGTGATCCCAGAAACACTCAATTGGGTTCAAGTCTGGAGGATTAGGGGCCAGGGTAGTACTTGGAAGTCTTGGTCATGCTCTTCCAGCCAACGTAGGACATTTCTAGCCATATGATAGGTCCCATTGTCTTAGTGGAAGATCCCATCTGACCCAGGGAAGAAAGTCAAGCCTTTATGGGTCTATGAGAGCCACAATGATGGATTCATATCCAAGTCGGTTGAGAGTGCCTTCCATATGGATGAGTGGGCCCAGAGAATGCCACTAAAACTTTCCCCAGACAATAACACTGCCACCACCAGCTTGTGTTTTGTTCTCTGATGTTTCTTACCTGACACACCAATGTCCATCCATTCGATGAAGCAGAAAACGTGATTCATCGAAGAAGGCCACCCTTTTCTAATTTCGATACTGCCATGAAATTTATAGCCTTTTCTGCGAAAGCAACTTGGTCAGGAGAGGTGCAGTGACCACCTGTCTGCTTCACTGCCCCATACACAGTAGAGTTCGCTGAACCTATGTTCTAGACTCATGTCAGGTTGCCTACTGGTTCATTTTGGCAATGGCCATTTCTTCTTCCACAATAAACTTTCACGCAGTATGCAAACAGTTCACAAACGGAGCAGTTTCAGCATTACTGCCATCCCTGGCCCAAAAGCCAATAATCATCCTTTTTTTGCAACTCTGATAAATGTCCGCTTCCTATGGGGCCATTTCCACGGCTAAAATGGCCGTATTCGATCGTAATTACGCCCGAAGTGCGCAAATTACGGGCTGAAAACGGCCCATTCATTAAACGGAAATTCCCAGTTCTCTTAGAGAACTATGGATTACGTCTCCTCTCCCCGCTCGGCGAATCCGCCGGCGGGAGATAATTGACATTTTGAATTTTCCAGGGCGTATACGCGCCGCTGGTATGCAAGTCAATGGGCCGACGAAGTGCCGGCCCCCCCGCTCCCCTTTCCCCCTCCCCCTCCCGCCCCCCCCGGCCCCCAACGGCGTAATTGCGGGGCCTAATTACGTCCCGCAGTTAAGCCGTGTGAACATAGCCTGACAGCAACAAGTAATATTTGTGTAGACAGCCTATCCCACGACTTTTAAAGTAAGAAGTGGTCATAATAATATGACTCGGCTGTGTATATGCCCTTTTGGGACTTACAGATGTGAGGTGACACCAACTTTAATTACATTGACAATTATTCCACTGCTGGGAAACGTCTGACCATCTCCAAGTTCCATCTATAATAACTTAAGAAACTTAATAACCTGATCAATGCCCTGGCTCATTTCAATAAGGGGTTGCCATGCTGTTGTAAGTAATTGATTATTTAAAAAAATTAGAAGCTGGCTGATTTTTGATTTTTTATGAGTGTCCTTATAGATTAGACCAAACATTATTATGTTTTTAAAGGACCATTGACTTCCAGGGAACTATGAATTGCAGAGGAGTGCCATGTTATTGGCACTGGAGCAGTTTTTATGTAACCAGTGTCGCTCTCATACTCATGGGGCGACATGTCAGAAATGAGGCGCCACCATGCCAGTTTTGAGGTGCATTATATGAGTGTATAGTGCGCCTGAATGAATGAACGAACCTGTCCAAAATCTGGCATCTGGTATACCTTGCACAGTAAAACTGATGCGTCTAATCTAGGTACATAGCAAACTGTAGGCACATTCCAATGTGTTGTGCCTGGTGTATAATGTGCCAAGTTTTGGTGTATTACAGTTTATTTATATAAAGAATAGGGCATGAACCGTACAATACAATACACAAAAAAAGTGGCGCAGCCCTAATGGGACATGTCACCCATGGTTTGCGGGCCTCAGTTCTGTGTGGTGTGCCGTATCACAGACTGAAACGAGTGTTTCATAGTCCAGTGGATAGCAATTTTTTTTCATGCAGACTCTGCGTAACTCCCTCCTACTACCTCTTCCCTCCTCCCACACATACACATATACTTCAACAATATGCATGACTCCATTAAAATGCACTTTCCCTGCCTGCCAATGGTCTATAAATTGTGATCTTGTGAATAGAAAAAAAACGGGGCCCTTTTTTTTCCAGGGTTTTGTTGTATTTGGGCTGACATTTTTTTAATTTTTTCCCATGTGGTAAGGGGTAATGTTTTTTTCGAAAAAATTTTTTTGTTTTTTGGGTTTAGGTGCTATTTTTAATTTACATACAAACCTCTATATAACACTGTTTATAAATCCCTTTAAAGGGTCCGGGGGTTTCCCATCTACCTTTCCCAGGGCCCCCAAAAACTAAAAACACATTTTAAAAAAAATTTTTAGGGAATCCGGTTTACACGGAAAAGAAAAATTTACCGGTTTTTTTTCCCCTGAAAAGTCTTTTTTTTCACACAATCGGGGGGGCTTTTGTGCGGGGGTTTTGCGGATTAAAAGCCCTCCCCCCACAACCCACATTTTCCCCGAAAACCAAAAAAGAAAAAATGCAAAATTTCTAAAAATTTTTCTTGGGCCGCCGGTGGGGGCAAAAACCAACCGGGCGAAAAATTTTGGCAGAGGGGCCCGGGCCACAGATTTTTTTTTAAAGACAAGGGGAGCCCCCGAAATTTTTCCCTTTTTTTCAATGGTTTGAAAAAATCGAAAAACTTTTAATTTTTTTTATTTTTCTACCGATCTACCTATCGACTGTATTATTTTTTGATTAAAACCTTTTTAAAAACCCATCAACTTTTTTGATGCATTTTTTAATTTCAAAATTTTTTACCAGAAAAAGCTTTTTTTTATGTTGTTTACTGTACATGATAATAGGGTTACATATTAATAGATTGAAATTTTCTGACCATGGCAATTTAACTTTTTTTATTGTTTTTCTTTTTTATTTGTAAAATGGGAAAAAGGGGGGAGCTGAACTTTTTTTTTTTTTTTTTTAACTATAACTAAGAGCGCACCAGGGCTCATGACCCCCCCAACACCTTGCATAACAAGGGGCCCCCCTAGGCGATCGCCTGCCTCAGCCTACCCATTGTCCCAGTCCTGCATGTGTTCTCTTTGTTTCGTTGTTTTTTTTTATTTTATTTAAATCATTTCCTCTCACAATCCAAAAACATGCTAATAAGTTTAGTGGCTTCTCAACTTAAAATTGTTCACCCCAATGGAGCATAGACTGATGTGAAGAATTGGAACCCGTGTATAGTACCACAGGACAAGTTGGTGACATACATAATAAATAACTAAACTAATAAGAATAATTTCAGAATTTTCTTAAAAATATTTTAGTACCACTTTGCAGCCCAACACTATCTGAGATGAGAATGGCTTGAGAAACCGGAGATGTCATTGTTGCTTCTAATTTATCTCTGGAAGAAGAAACAGAAAATTTCCTTTGCCTTTTTCATCCTGAATCAGTCGAGATATGTAGCAGGACTCACTGCAGTTTTTCTGTTTTAACGGGCCCAAACCAGCCATTTTTCACAAAGGGGGTTTTTACAACAAAAAGCTTTTCCCTCACGGACAGGGGGTCAGCAACAAAACCCTTTCCCAAAGGTTTTGCTTACCTTAAATCCTGCCTATGGCCCCAGTTTGACTTTTTGGTAAGTCTCATCCCCTATTAAAAACTTTGAAAGCAACAAATCCTTGTCTTAAAGGGGCTACACTTGTATTTAATAAAATATCTGTTTGCACTGTCATTCATCAATGTATACGATAACAAACACTGAGCATCCACAGAGGAAATGCTTTTTAATGAAATTTCATGAAAAAGAAGAAAAAAACTAGTGGATTGGGAAAGCCCCATTCTTACTTTTATTTTAGTTTTTTTCTTAATAGTGGGAGTTGATTGAAAGTTAAAGGGGTTGTCTCACTACAAAGATTAACCTTCAACGTGTAGGTAGTGGTAAATAAAGACTTTATCCAAATATATTTAAATATATTGCTTTATTTTGCTTTGTTAAGGAGAGAAGAGATTTTATCTGCTCTGAGTGCATACAGGTTTCTCTGGTTACTGTCCTGCTCTCACCTTTTTTGTCCGCTCTTTGTCTTATCTGAGAGCAGGGAGTGACTTCACCACAGGTGGGCAAACAGGGATGCCAGTAGCTTGAGAACAGAGAAAGGCAATTAATTACTTTTGTTTACTTTGAGCTCTGAAACTCTCTGCATTATAGATAAGATCTCCTGCTCTCATGTCAGTGCAATAAAAAGAGCTGTAAATACGGAGCTGATATGCTAATCACTGCTATAGAAAAACCCACAGCCTTACCAGGAAGGGACGGGATGCATGAATCTCAAGCCGTTTTTGACACTGTGAAACAACATGGTGAAACAAATTCTTTAATGATCACAGATGTTTCATCAAATTTTATATGATTTCCCTTTTAAAACTATTTAAAAAAATAACTGTACAGTCCTCTTAATGAATGGACATGGCTGATTTTCCATAGGATGTGTTTACAAGTGGAGTGGTTGAAAAAATAATTCAAGTCACCTTGCCACGTGATTCCACAGAAAAACATTGTTAAAACCAGCAGAATTATTGTATCTGTTTATGAACAGTTTATACATAAAAAATATGCATCTTGCATAAAATATTCACCCATGAATAAAATAAGCAGATTTTATTCACAAAAATATAACAACACAAACAGACACATGAATCTGATCTATATCGGTAATATTGATGGGATGAACCTATTTACCGAAAAAATCTAAAAACACTACATTTTTTTGGGCCATATTTACAGCTCAATGGCTGGACTAGACTAGGCATCTCTGGCTTATATGCTACCTGAGAAAAATTACCAGGTGCAGCTAATTGCTGAGCAGCAGCTCACATACCCCACTGCTAGAGGAACAATTAGATGATAAAAAACTGCACATTAACTTAATACCTGTTTACACCAGCATGCAGAAAAGCCACAGTATAATGCATGGGGAAATTGCACAAATGCAAAAATACCAATCAAACAACCACTCACATACTCTCAATGCATGAGGGGGTGGTTGCTGGTACTACAATTGCATATAAATAAGGCGATACAGAAGGGTGCCATAAATACAGATACGTGTGGTGCACCATGCTGGCTTACAACCTATTAGTGGTGCCCATACTATTAGATTAGACGGGCTGCCCAGTACTTTCTAGGTGACCAACACAAAACACAGGCACCCTCCGCTCCCCAGCATTCTTGGGCAGATAAACAAATATGACATACTGGAAAAATGTTAAATATGAGGTATTAGTTGGCACAGGGGCCCCGGTACGCAAGCTCGCAACCGGCGTCAACGGTCCTCACATCTTACACAGGCCCAACGGGTTTATTCTAGTCCATCCACTGAGCTGTGAATATGGCCCAAAAATTGTAGTGTTTTTTGAGTAAGTAATGTCCCATTTTTGTATGTGTTTTGTTCCAAAAAATCTATAAAGAGCTTAAAATTATTTTAGAATTAATCCTTAATTTAGAGAAATAAAGACGCTTCAATGAAAGTGATACTTAAAGTGATACTTAAGACATACGTCCCACAGCAAACATCTGCTCCGCCAAGCAGCAGGCTCCTCTGAATGCGGTTTGGTGCAAACAGCATGATGCAGTAATGTCATCACGCTGCCAGAAGGCTCCTCTCTATCTATTGTAGGCCGCATGCTGAAAGCAAGCTTGTGGCTTGCAAGGTTAATTGGCTGAGGTCCAGCATGTCCATAATGAGGTCCATAATATCCATTGATGCAGTGACATTATCATGGCGCCTACATCTGGCTGCTCTGCCGACGTCTTGTAGGCCGAAGGCCTGAAGTAGCCTGTGGCCTACAAGGTTTATTGACTGGGCAATGAACACTATAAATCGTATTGTCAGCCAACATAACCCACATTCAAGTAATTTTACTCAGATTGTATAACTACCCTTATCAGCATAAAGTATATAAAATTATTCTTATTAGAATCACAATTAAAATATACAAGTTGATATCAAAGCACTAAAGTTCAACCATTCAGAGGAAGGTGGTAAAACAGTAAGACATGTAATGGGGAATCAGAACGTATTCACAACACATCATTTGTCCAATCCACGTAAATAGATTCTGCCAATAGTACTTGGTTCTACAAGAATATAGAGATAAAGGGCGAGTATATAGAAATGTCATTTTGCTATCAGTATAGAAAATGTTTGCAACTATCAGCAGAAAATGTGCCAAGCTTTAAATAAAATGAATCCACAAAAATGTAACTAACTTTATGTAAATTGTGATATGGATCGCCTTACCGCTGTTGTCCAATGTTAAGACCACCTCTGGGAAATAAGTCCTCTGAATGGTTGAACTTTGGTGCTTTGATTCTAATTTATGCTGGTAAGGGTAGTTATGCTATCTGAGTAAAAAGGGCTAAGCCCCTACCCCCCATAGTTTTTTAGTTTGAATCACCCCGGGGATTGCTGCGCAAAATTCCAGGTTCGGCCCCAACAACAGGGAGCCGCACTCAATTTACTTACAAAGGAGCACAAGCCTCTCCTGTGTGTCAGGAAAAGAACCCAGAAATGCAGTACAGCTGTTTTCAAGAGCTCCTAAAAGTGGCAGTGGATTGAGACAGGTAGACGAGTATAACTTTTTTTCATCTTTAACCCCTTAACAACTACCCGTCCGCCCCTTGACGTCAGGCGGTGCAAGTCGTTCATCTGCCCCGACGTCTTTTGACGTTGCTGCAGACATCGGGTTTTGCGGCTCCTGGCACTGCAGTAGCGCTGAGAACTGAACTGTATGTCACAGCCCTGTTTCCAGCGCGGCCTCTGCAAGGGGCAGGAGAGGGGGAAACCCCCACTTTAAACCCTTTTTATTTCCGCGTTTACTGCGCAGAATCAAAGGGCTTTTTCCCCTACTCGTTGGGTGTTGGGGCCCGGTGACCCAAAAGAGCCTGGGAAGGCTGCACGTCAGCCCTGGGACATAGAGAGCCCCAGGGGTGCGTGTAAAAAAAGCCAGCAATCAGCATCATGTGACTGCCCTGGAGGGCTTACATTCCAAGGAGGTGGGAAGAACCGAATGTAAGGGGCAGCATGTTTTTTGGGGTGGGGGGGAGAGTGCAACATGTTAATGTTGGTCTAGGGGTCCCCAAGAGGTAGGTTTTTTAGGTTACATTTTAGGCTAGTGAGAGTGGGGGGGGTCTGAGGGGTTGAGGCAGTGAGTTCCCGATGTGGGGGAAGCACGGAGAAGTCTTGGGACGGTTAAGTGAGGAGCTGTAAAAGGGGAGCGGAGAAGAAGGGCCTGTGGGAGCGGAATTGGTGGGGGAGAATCTGGAGATTAGGGCAAAGATGTATGGAGGGGAATGTTGAAAAACAGAAAAAGGCAACAAATAAAAAAAAATTGTGGGTCATTAAGTACTTTAGCGTTCGGCTTAAAGGGTTGAATGAATATTCCTCCACTGAGAAACCCCTTCAACTTTTATTCATTTAGCCCATAGGCACTTAAAAAAGAAAATTTTTGGGGATGCCCTTCACTGTGCATAAAGGGGGCTGCAAAGGGGCAATATTGAAGGGTCAATAGTTGAGCAGAAATTGAAAACCCTGTTTTTTAGAAAAAAAGTTTGAGTTTTTTCTGAAAACCAAATTTAAAAAAAAAAAAAAACCCTGGGAAATTTCCCTTTTAAAAAAGATAGCAAAAATTGTTCAGAGCCCCTGGGAAAGGGATGTTCACACGGCTTAAAAGGGGCCTATTTTTGGTCCGTAATTACGTGCGAAGGCGCCAATTACGGGGCCCAAAACGGCCATTTATTCGGGAATTCACATTCTCATAGAGCTATGGTTTATCTCCTCTCCCCGCCCCGCGAATTTCCCCCGGGCGGGGAGATAATTTACCCGTCACTTTCAGCGGCGTATAGCCCGTACATGATAGCAATGGGCCGGCGAGTGCCGGCCCCCTGCTTTTCCCCCCCCCGTCCCGCCCCCCCCCGTCCACACCTAATTGCGGGGCGTAATTAGTCCCGCAATTAAGCCCCTGTGAAATAGCCAATTCTGTATATTTCAGTGTAATTCTTTTTGCCTGGTAAAAAAATTTCATCCCCTTACGCATGACATCAAGGGGCAAAAGATGGTCCTGCCTGTATACTCAAGGAAATTTTTATTGCAAGCCCTAGAATTAAGGGGCCATCTCCAGAAAAATCTTGATTTAGAAGCGAGCCTTCCCAAGGAAGGACGCATTAAACGCTCGAGTGAGCCGGCTGCAGCATGCAGATTATTATGGTCAGACGTTCACATTGTTCCCATTTCTAAAGCCATACTGACACAGTGACAGAAGGGCACAGACATTATACCTAAACCCTCAGGCTGAACTTGCTACTTTAGGGATATTAATTCTTCTGGAAACAATTTTATCTTTTCTGCCCTCCCGTTGTCTCACTTTTGTTTAGAACCTAACTTTTTGTACTTTAAAGAGAACCTGTCACCTAGTTTATGCCCCCCTGGCTGAGGGCACACAAGTTTATTGCAGACATGCTTTTTTCCAGCATGTCCCTTATTTGAAAGATGCTGTAGTTTTTGTGTATTTAAGCACAAATCTGCTTTTTCAGCCAGAATTCTTCAAGGGGTTTTTTTCAAGTGTCAGTTTTTTTCAAACCCGGCCAATCGGCGCCCCGCCCCCCTTTTAATGACAAACCTATTACTTTGAATAGGTAAAAATGTAAAAACGCAGGGGGGGGGTTAGCCTTGGTGGGGCAGCAAACCCCTTTAAAGAATAAGTTTTGGGGGGTAATGCTCAAAATCCAGCTCTTACAGAAAAAAGGAACACAGCGGGGGAACAGGGGTTGTACTGTTTGTTCTCCCCATTAAGGGGGGCACAACCTATGTGACAGGTTCCCTTTAAAGGAGTTGGAATAGCAAAGACTTTTTAAGCCCTTTCTGGTGCATTGATTTTTATTATGTCACGTTGGTTTTTTCCCCCCTACCCTCCCATAACTTTTTCATTTTTCTGTCTACATAGACGTATGGAGACGTTGCTTTTAACCACTGAACTTACCATATAATATACTAGGAAACTTCTTTGTAGTGTGGACCACTAAAAAAAATAAAAAAGAAAGTACACCATTTTTGTGGAGGTTACATTTTTAAGGCAGTTTGGTATAAATGACATGCCATCTGTATTCTGCAGGTCATATGTTTCTGGTGCTACCAAATTTTTGGAGTTTTCATTATGTTTTAGAACTTTAAAAAAAAAAAATTGCAGTGCTTTTTTCTGTGACCAATAACTTTTTTATTTTTTCATCTTTGAACCTGATTGAAGCCACATTTTTGGTTGACTGAAGTTCAGTTTTTATTGGTATCATTTTGGGATATATGCGACTTTTTGGTCACGTTTCAACTTTTGTTGTTTCTTTTTATTTCCTTCAGTGTTCACCATACGGGATAAACATTTTTATATTTTAATAGTTTGGACTTTTATGAATGAGGCAATCCCAAAATGAGTTTAAAAATTTTTTATTTTATTTTTTTATTATTTTAAAAATTTTGATTTAATAATAAAAATTTTTAAAAAAATAAAAAATATTTTTTTTATTGTAAAAAAAAAAGGGTATGTTTTGAAAAAATTTTATTTTTTTTTAAACCCCCATGGTGTAGAGGAGTGCAAAATGGGGGAACCATGAGGTTTTCTTTGGGCCCCTATGCCATAAAAACTGGTCGAAACCCCGACATTGGCGGGACTATTGCTTAGAGGGGTTTTCTTGAAAAAAACACCAATCTGTAATATGGGGGAAATAAAAATAACCACTTTTGAATTGGTTTCCTAAATCATTTAGATGCTGCTGTTTACCTAAATCTGTGTGTCCCCCTTTAAACTTTTCAGCAGCCTGGGGCAGGCCCCACTCCCTTTGCTAATTTTTGGGTGCCGATAGTAACAGCCCCTAGCGTCTGCACTCTTTGTGCTCCCCCCTGGGGCGTGTTAAAACTGGGTTCTGAGCTCTCTGTACCGGGCTCTGTTGTTGTAATTGTCTTCCTCTAACTCCCATGTGAACTATGTAAAAAAGTCTGCCTATTTTTTCTCCCCCTAATTTCTATGTAAGGATCTGGGGAAATTTCTAAGTTCTTTAGCGCCAACCAATCTCCTTCCCCTATAACGCACCCTTTTACACGCTCCTCCCCACAACCCCTAAAAACAAAACCCTTATACATTCCCTCACATCACCCATAAAAATACCCTTATAACTCTGCTCACCCCACCATATAACACACTATTAACACCTGCCCCCCCCCCCCCCAAAAATAAAAAACTTTAAAAAATGGCTCTCCCCCCCCCCTATAAAACACCCTTGTCACTGTTTTTCCCACACCCTTTAACATACCCTTATACACTCTGCTCACCCCACCTATATTACACACCCTTTTAAAATCTCCTCCCCACCCAATTAAAAAACCCTTAAAAACTCTGCTCTCCCCACCCATATAGCACACCCTTAGAAACTCTGCTCTCCCCACCCATATAACAAAACCTTATACACTCTGCTCCCCTACCCATTTAACACAGACTTATACAGTTTGCATTTCTCACATTTTAATCAGTGAAGACCCGCCTACTGGTAGGAGAACCCTCCCCTGGTTTTAAAACTCTAAGACAGAGAAACAGATAAAATGTCTTCTAAAGCCTGTAGTTAGAAAACCCCTTTAATCCCTTATATGCGCTGGTCATGTTTTCTATGGTATAGAAGGGGTTAAAATGCTGGGATCAGAGCTATGTGTACATTCCCGGCTGCTTGCAGCAGTTCCCAGTTTAGGGACAAACACCATTATCTGTGTGTATATGATTTTTAGCAAGAAAGGCCAAGCTCCATACCCCTTACTCCCCCCCCTCATAACGAAAACTGTACTTTCTATCCAAGGACGGGGAATTTAATTGTGGGCAAAAACCCAAATTTTTTTTTAAAAATAGCAGATGCCTCTCTGGTCAGTTTTAAAAAAAGGTGAAAACTTTTTATGTAGGTTTTTTTTAAAAGGGGGTGTTATCTTTTTAAAAAATTGTTCGGCCTTGAGCTGTTTCATGAGATTGAATTTGAAATCGGGGGGAAAGCCCTCTCCTGCCCCACAGGCATGCCCTCTCCTCCCCGGGGAGATTTTTCCCCCTCCTGATGCTGTGACATCACCCTTTTCCTTTGTGTGGGAAAGCCAAAAGCAAAAGGAAATGTCTGGAGAGAACAGACCTCAGCTTCCTGCATCCTTCAAATGTGTCCTAAAATTTTTCCATTTCAAGGCTCCACAAGTTTCCTTGGGGGGCTAAAACCCCATTTAAACACACACCCTTTAACTGTTTAAAACCCATGTGAGGAAGCACATTTCCCCCTCCCCCCTCCTCCCTTCTGTTACCAAAACAGGAGACTGAATGACGGGGTATATGGGGGAAAATACAAAAACTGCCTTCCCCCCCCCCTTCTGTTCCCAAAGCAGGACACAAAAAGTTTGTGGTAATTGGGGAAAAATACACATCCCTTTCCCCCCCCTCCCCTTCTTTTAAAAAACCCAATGGACTGAAATGCTGGGGTATTTGGAGGAATACACACTGCCCCCCCCCCCCTCTCCCTCTGTTACCCGTTAGAAAAACTGGGGTTAAAAGGGGGGAAAACAGAGGATGAAACACGGGTTTTATATGAGGGATCTTGATTAAGCCAGATTTTTCACTTAGAGTGGGGATAATATACAGCAGAGTCCTTGATTTTACTTTCGGTTTAACGTCGGGGAGGTAAACCAAGTGTGCAGACACCCAATACATTGCAGGGGCATACTGGGGTTTCGGGCTTGGGGGCGATCCAACAGGCTGAATGAAATGTCAGCCAGCCAATCACAGTGCAGGGAGTGTATCTAGGGGGCGGGATATGACCGGGGTTTGTCCTGAGTAGCCAATCACAGTGCAGGGGGCGTGTCTAGGGGGGGCGGGACCCCGGCCGGGACATGTCCCCCCAGCGCGAGAAATAGAATACGATTTATAAAAAAATCTTTTCTGCAAAACCCAAAGTGATGAGGTAATGAAACCCCAATTTTACAAAGCGTTATTTTTATGTCCCCTAATCTGAACTGATCTTGTAGCGAACAACCCTTTAAATTTTTTCATTTTTGCACAACATAAAGACTCATTTTTGAGTTGCTGCTTTTGAAGTCTCACAACTTTTATATTTCTGTTGGTGCAGTTTTACATGGGGTTGTATTTTTCAGAATTATTAATAGTTTCCATGTGTACTGTTCTGGGGTACAAACAGCTTTTTTAATGCTTTTTATTGAAGGTAGATAATGATAAGGATAAAGACTTGTTTTTTTGTGTCCTTTTCTTTCTACATTGTTCACGATGCTGTACACATAACGTGATCATTTTATAGATTGAGTAGTTACGAATGCAGTGATACCATTTAAGGGTTAAATGGCCCGAACTGGCGGATGCTATGATTACAGAACACATGCTGTTATTAGATAGCTGAGAACATACTATACCCGCAACGGACACCTGTACTGTCCGTCTGCTGCAGTGCTGCAGGTATGTGTAGTAGAAGTCCCTTAGTGACCGCCAATAAAGCTTTTTATGGCAGTCACTAAGGATTGAAAAACCAAAGGTGAATTTGAGGGAGGAACTAATTAATAAGAATACCTTTAAGATAAAAACCAACTAAAAACCTGTAAACTGCCTGCTAAACGATACTGGAAACCTGACAACTAAAATTGATGAACTGAAATTAATAATGTCTGAGGAAAAGTATGATGTATTTGAAATAACAGACATGATGACTGTCTGAGCCCACACTAATGGAAGATGCATGTGAGAGAAATGAACATGTGGAGTCTCAATGGGTAGAAATACATGGAGTGAACAACAATAATAAACTAACAGCAGTTTGCTATTCGCCATTTTATAAAACAGAACCCATAGGAGATAGACCAGATAGGCTGGGTTCACACTTCATTTTTTTTGTAAGTTACAGTTATCCCTCAGGAAATGGAAAAAATTTATTCCAATGGATACCACAATGTAGACGAGACCAGGCCATAGGCTTTAATAGAACAAATCTGGTCCTATTTGACTATATTTGCTCTATTTGTTAGTGGTATACACTTTTTGTGAGGAGAACAGATGCTGTGTACCACCGGCAAGTAGAGCTAAGTCCAAATAGGACAACAATTGTTCAGTTAGAGCCGGTTCACACGGCTTATTCAAGCCGTAATTGCGGGACGGATTTCGCCCGCAATTACGGCTTGAATAAGGGTCGGGGCGCTGCCTGCCGGCCCCATAGACATGCATTATCCACGGCGCGTATCCCGGGATAATGTGCATGTCAGACGGAATCCATATTTCTCTATGAGAACTGTGGATTACCGTAATGGCTGGCACGGATTCCAACCATATTGCAGTGCAGTACGGCGCGCAATACGGCTGCAATCCATCCCTGAAATAAGCCGTGTGAATGGCCCTTTAAAGAGCACCTATCATCTCCACACAAACACTTAGAATTGATAGTAGATGAAATTATAAGACTTTTCTTAAATACATGTCATTAGCAATTCTGAGGGTTTCCCTCAGTTTTACAGGGGAATAGGTTTTACTTTCACTTTGTAACTCAGGAGATCCATATCAATCTGTTGGGAGATACCAACTGTGCAGGGGGAGCTGAGTCTCTCACTACATACAGTATAGCAGGCACAGCACACTAAGGCATGTCCCCACGGCACGGGTTTTCGGACGGTCTTTCAGGCGTTTTGCGGTTTTGCAGAAAATGAGCAGAACGGGGTGTTATGGAAAATCCGTGCAGCAGTTTTTCCGCCCGGTGGTTTTTCCGCCCGTGGGCCGCCAGAAAAACATTGAGCATGCACATTTTTCCGTCCAGTTTCTGGACGGAATATGTGCATCTCAACGTGAAGGCGGAGGGCTTTTCTCCGCTCATCACGGAGAAAAGCCGCCCCCCCTCCCAACCACGGCCGTGGGGACGGCCGCAAAACAGTGGAAATACCGGTCACATAAACCGACCAGTGTTTGTCACTTGCCGTGTAAACGGCCCCTAAGGCTGTGTCTCCAGAAAATGACCTGAAAGCCAAATACCAAACACTGAGTTTTCTGTCCCCTGCCTGTCAAAAGCAGCTGAAAAACCGGCCGTTTATTGCTGCGATTTGCGTGTGTTTTACCCGTATTTTTTGCTTGTCTTCAAGTCTGGTTTTCAATGTATGCATAAATTAAGCCACTGGATGTAACTCCACCCTACAAAAGAGGATGGAAAGCACATTATTGCATTTATATGTAATCTTGTAGTCGTTTTATGGATTTTGGCGCTAGTAAACTTATCTTGCTTTTATAGCCAAAAATACTTTTTTTACGATTTTGACCCCCAAGTCCTTTTTTTTTATGGATTTTGGCACTAAAATACTTATTTTTTACGGATTTTGGCACAAATAAAGTTATGTTGCTTTTGCCGCTAAAAATCTGTTATCTTTCGGATTTCGGCACTACAATACTTTTTTTTTACGGATTTTGGCGCTAATAAATTTATCTTGCTTTTGACACTAAAAATACGTTGGTTTTTTACGGATTTTGGTGCTAATAAATTTATCGGCAAAATCTGTAAGAAAAAAGGATTTTTAGCGACAAAAACGAAATAACTTTAATAGGGCCAAAATCTGTAAAAATACAAATTTTAGCACTAAAATCCGTTAAAAAGGCGTATTTTTGCCAGCAAAAGCAAGATAAATTTATTAGCATCAAAATCCGTAAAAAACTTATTTTAGTGCCAAAATCCGCAAAAAAAAATTATTTTAGTGACAAAAGCAAGATAGCTTTAATAGTGCCAAAATCAGTAAAAAAATTATTTTAGTGTTAACATCCGTAAAAAATAAAAGTATTTTAGTGCCAAAAAAGTAAAAAAAAGAATTTTTCGCAACAAAAGGGAGAACTTCATTAGTGTCAAAATCTTTAAAAAAAAGCATTTTGGCGCAGCAAAATCCGTAAAAAAGCGTATTTTTAGCATCACAAGCGAGAACTTTATTAGTGTCAAAATCTTCCAAGAAAAGGATTTTAGCGCCAAAATCCTTAAAAAAATAGTATATTTAGTGTCATTCAAGCAAAAATCTTGAATTGCACAAAAAACGTTAGCGGCAAAAACATGATCACTTTATTACGAGGACACTTGTATGCAGAATTGAAAAAAAGTGTAAACTTTAACACCCATTATAGAAAGGACGAATCTCCTGGGTGGGTTTTCATTGAAAAATTGCGGCAAAAAGTGTGCAGCGCTTTCCATAGACTCCTGTAGTAAATTTTCTGCCCTTCTCTAGCGTTTTTTAGAACATGTTGAAAAAGACGACCAGTGAAAAAAACAAGCAGAAAGAAGAAGCTCAGTGGAGACAGCAGGACGATTTTACAAGTCTATGGGAGATGATTTCAGTAGTTTAAGTGTTTTTAGAAAATTAAAAACACTGTTAAAATGAATTTTTTTCTGCGCAGTGGAGACAGAGCCTAAGGAAATAGTGTGACAGAGTTTACCTGTTGCTTCAGCCTCCTCCTCCATAGCACACAGGCATCTGTATTACACTGCTGTGTGTGCACATGATGAGGATTTACAGGCTCCCCCCTGCACTGTGGACTCTCCCAGCTCAGGAACTTTCAACTGTCATCACAGTGATCCATCAAGCTGCCATGTGCCGACTTGGCCCGACTTCAGAGCGGTCTTAAAGGGCCAGCGCTTTTTTTTAAAGCTGAATTACAGGTGAAATGCTTTGGTTTTCCTAATGAAGCCTATTTGAGAAAGTGTTTGTATTTTAGTCTTCTGTTACTTCATGAGGTTTCTCTGAAGGTGATAGGTACTCTTTAAAGTCTATGGGCTGGGTGTGGCTACATAATGGTATTTTATAGCGCCATTGATTCCAGTGCGCTGTACATTCATTACATTGTTACATAATTACATAGTAACTACAGTTGAAAAAAGACATGTGCCCATCAAGTTCAACCAAGGGTGGGGAAAATGTGGGTGAAGGGAGTGAGACAAGGATTTCAAGCCCAGCCTCACTACTGGTTAATACCCTGAGACCCACAAGGCAAGAACCAATCTGCTCCATCTCTGACCCCAGAGCCGCCACCAGCCAGGATCCAGAATTTTACATAGCGCACATCCCCCATACCCCACATCCACTGGGGTACCTTTTTTCCTGATACTCAAACAGTTACCTGCAACTTAGAGAAAAATGAAGTGAGAACCCAGCCTAAGTTAAGAGGGTTGTCTCACTACATGGATTCATCCTACCTCAATCCTGTTTTCTGGGTTTCATTTTGAATTCAGAGGAGTGTTTTTCTGGCTTCTACTAGGCTGCAGAAGAAGCCTGGTCTGTAGCTATAGCAACCAGTCCTGGCAGCCTATCAGGAGAGAGTAAACAGGTCTGTAGCTATAGCGACCTGAGGAGCTGATGCAGCCCACACAAGAGGGGATATCTCAGAATAGGTAGGACACTGTTAATGGACATATATTACAAAGTGACTTGTTTTTGCAAGATCTTTAATATAAAAAGCAATCCTTGTAGTGAAACAACCCCTTTAAACAATATCATGATAAAATACCTTTCCTAAATAGTGTCGGGTCCAATTAGGGAAAAGGCCCTTTTGGACCAGTTGCTAACCAACAAAAGCTTACAAAGTAACAACGATTCATGTTGGAGGGCACCAACAAAAAAGTTACCATACTATTAAAAATTTCCATCCGACTTCAGTAGGATGTTTTGTTGAAGAGCCACAAAATAACCTCAGAGCCCTTAACTTTATTGATTGGCACAATGTTCTAAAATAAGAGAATAAATACACAAAATGATGTTTTTAAAAGCTTGTAAAATTTTGGAAAAGCTACATACCTTATGGGAATAAAATGATTAGATGAAGGAGAAAACCAATGTGAATAAATAAAATGTAAAAAGGTGCAATAAATAACAAAAAGAAAGCATTTAAAGTACTAGCACGAGAGACGGTGAAGAAGCACTAAAAAGCTATGAGAAAAAATAAATTATGTAAAAAAAAAAGATAAAAGTAGAAAAGCTGGTGACAGACTCATTTCCAAAAAGAGTGCAAACAACCTTAAAACATTCTTCAATTATATAAATAGTAAAATACTTAAAACTGAATGTGCTGGGACTTCAAAAAGTAATAGGGGAAGGACTTTGAAGGGTGATGAGAAGGAAAAGAATGTATTACGTTATCATTTATTTATTTACAGGGCAAAATATAATGGCAGGAGAAATGCAGAGGGATAAAGTAAACTCTCCATTAAAGGACAACTCCCGTTTTTGTTTTTTTTTTATCTCAATTTGCTACTGGGTACTCAGTATTGTCAGTAATTTTGCTTACCTGCAGCTGCTGCGTACATACATTTTCACTGCTGTCACTGGGTCGTGTGACCTGCTCCCTGAAACAGACAGCATCTCTCTATGCATTCTTGTGTGAGGTTTAAAGAGAACCTGTCACATAGTTTTTGCCCCCCTTCCTGAAGACACAAGCTAGTGTCAGCAGGGCTGCCGTCAGAAATTTCGGGGCCCCCTACAGCTAAAACACCTGGGCCCCCCATCAACCCCGCCCCCTGTCAAATCCGCCCCTGTCAACACCATCGCTTCGCCCCTAACAACCACGCTCAGCAACCACTGCCAACCAACTCCAGAAAAAAAATGCAATTGTACCATTGTCTTTGGATTTAGTTCTTGTTGAATTCTACAACATACAGTTTATATTGCAGTAATGAGTACTTGTACAAGGGCCAGCAAATAACACTGCATGATCAACGTGTGTCACCACTATATTACTGACCAAACCAGTTTACCCAGTCCAATATAACCCAACAATATACAAAGACCGAATAGTACCGCCACATATCACTACATATGGTGACTAATATCACTATTATGTTACTGACCAAACCAGCATACTAAGGCCGATATTACCAATAGAAACAATATACAATGACCAAATAATACCCCACATCATCACCATATAACTTCACCACAAAGATGCAGAATAATGGCACAATGCTGTTACTGAATATAATCCATTATAATAAGACCAATATTACCACCATTCAATGACCATATAGAGGGACATGTATGAAAACTGTCTTGGTCTAAGACTTTCTTTGTTGCTCATAGCAACCAATCAGAGCACCCTTACATTTTTCCAGAGCACTATAAAGGGGCGCTCTGATTGGTTGCTATGAGCAACAAAGAAAGTCTTACACCTAGACCGTTTTCATACAGAAATGTTGACACAACTGCACACAGTACAATTATATTTAGTGACTCACAGGTGACGTCGTCTGATAAGTCGTTCACTTTCCCTTTTCTTCTCCATTCGGTCCTGGACACCACTCGTCCCTGCAGAATTCACAACACAAACACCTGAGACTCACAATCCCACCTGTACACATCTCCCTATGAACAAACTCCCCATCCATAGTTCCCCACATAGTAATAATTACCCCTTTGGTGCCCTGGTAGCTAGTTTTATAGGGACCCCCATAGGTAAGTAGATAGTGGGAGAACTCGAGTGGGCCCTCACATGGAGGAAAATTGAACGGGGCCCCAAAAATTTCCAGGACCATGAGCGGGGCCCCACAACATTCAGGAGCCTTGACTAGGGCCCCCACAACCTTCAGGGGCCTTGAATGGGGCCCCCACAACCTTCAGGTGGTTTATGGGGGCCCCACAACCTTCAGAGGGTTTATGGGGGCCCCACAACCTTCAGAGGGTTTATGGGGGCCCCACAACCTTCAGAGGGTTTATGGGGGCCCCACAACCTTCACAGGGTTTATGGGGGCCCCACAACCTTCAGAGGGTTTATGGGGGCCCCACAACCTTCAGAGGGTTTATGGGGGCCCCACAACCTTCAGAGGGTTTATGGGGGCCCCACAAGCTTCAGAAGGCTTATGGGGGTCCCACAACATTTAGGGGGCTTATGGGGGCCCCACAACCTACAGGGGCCTTATGGGGGCCCCACAACCTACAGGGGCCTTATGGGAGCTCCACAAACTATAGGGGCCTTATGGGGGCCCCACAAACCCCAGGGGCCTTATGGGGGCCCCACAAAGTACAGGGGCCTTATGGGGGCCCCCCCACAGGACTGGCAAGTGGCCCGGCGCTACTGGCCACTTGAGATCACTATGGCGCACAGTGCGATTCGCAGAGTGGGCCACTCCCCCTCTGCAGCGCCGGGGCGCAGTGGGAGATATATCATGGTAGGGAGAAAAGGCCTGCGGCCTCTTCTCTCTACCATTATAATGAAGCAAGGGGTCGGTACCTGCCGACGGCGGCGGGCCCCCCCTGCTTCACATTCTGGCCGGGCCCGGTACGGGAGTACTGGTTGTACCCCCCTATCGGCGGCCCTGAGTGTCAGACCTGCTGTTCCCAGCACTGTGCCCCTTATTCTGTAAGATGCAGCAGTTTTAGAGCATTTAATGTTCAAATCTGCAGTTTACAGCCAGAAGAGTCATTCGAAGAGTCATTCAGAGAGTCAGTTTTTTTCAAACCCCGCCCACCTGAGGCTAGCCCTGCCCACCTCAACTGATAAACCTATTACTTTGAATAGGTAGAAACATGTGAATAACTTCCAGGTGGGTGGGGCTAGTCTGGTTTGCGGGGCTAACACCCTATGAATAAGATTTGAAGGGTAAATGCTCTAAAACTGCTGCATCTTCCAGAATAAGGGGCACAGTGCTGGAAACAGCAGGTCTGACACTGGCTTGTTCTGTCCTCAGCAAGGGGGCATAAACTATGTGACAGGTTCCTTTTAAAGTCAGTCTCAGGAATGCATAGAGAGACAGACTTCCTGTCAGCATCAAAGGCACAGTGTTTTTCAGCTAATCAGAGAGCTGGTTATGTGACCTAGCAAGTTGCATCAGCCAGAAATCCTATATTCAGCTGCAGGTACGTAAAATTACTGGTACTATAGAGTACCTAAAATTATTTTCTAATGAACTAAGGGGAAAAAGAACAAACAATGGAGTGGTCCTTTGAATGTCTCCTGACTGACTCCAAAAACAGCAGCACTTCCTATTACTGGACATGTGCAGGGTAGGACACCTGCTGAGCGTTAGATGGTTGCTAGGGCATCTACCCCTTTCTGACATACAGTGCATCTTTTCACGCCAATGTCAGGTCAGAGTGAGGCACTGTGCAACCCCTTTTAGTAACACTGAACCTGACAAATCACAATGTCCAATCACATATGCCCTATGTTCTAGGAGAATTTAAATGGTCGTCTCATTCCTATAAAAATAAAGTGCAAGTTGTAGTTTGCTAAAAAAAAAAAAAAAAGCAAAACCTGTATTCACTTGCCTCGCTCCTCCCAGCGCTGGCACTCCCTGGTCTTCTGTTTCCTTTCTTTTTCTGAACGGAGACGTCACCGCTGCAGTCACATGCCAAGCCTTTACATCACTGTTCAGAAGATGAGGTAAGCAGAGGCACGACCGGTGACCTGTCCATTTGGAAGAAGAAGGCTATGTTCACACGGCTTAATTGCGGGGTGTACAGTACGCCCCACAATTAAGCCGAGTGTTCGGGAGTCGCGATGATACGTGTGTGCTACCACTGCGCTTGAGGAGTGGGGGTGGGGAGGCAGCCCGCTGGCCCTATAGACTGTCAATTATCTCCCGTGTGTACAATACGATCGTATTGTAGGCGCAGGGAGAGGAGGCGTAATCCATAGTTCTCTATGATTGGGCCGCATTTCGCTCGTATTAGAGCGCAGTACGCTCTCAATACGTGGCGAGATGCGCCCCAAAATAAGTCGTGTGAAGTTACCCGAAGACCGCCAACAGTAGACTGGAATGGAGAAGGGGAGGCAGGGAAGTATAGTTTTTTTTATTGGACACCTGCAGCTTACTATTTTTTTTTTTCAAAAGAACTGGACAACCCCTTTAAGTAATGTGATAGATTATTATTTCTAATAACTATTCTATAATGAATGGGTCTGGTCTACCGGACTGGTGCACAGCAAATGTGGTGCCAATATTCAGAAAGGAGTCAGAAAGTGGGCCCTGGAACTACAGGCCTGCAAGTGTAACCACTATTGCGGGTAAATGTTTGGAGGTTTTTTAAGAGGTGCCATCCCTTATTAAATAAAATACAAATAATGTATTGCTCCAAACCAGCTAAATTTTACCTCTTGACCAAACAGTAGTATGACAGCACATGGAATATTGTCTACAGTTATTGACACCAATCTAGGAGAAAGACATTATGGCGTTTGAAAGCAATGACAGAAATAGGAACTACAGCCTTCAGAAAGCTGCTCATAAATAGGGTTATTTCGTTTATTAAAAAAATTACGATTAACTAGTGTTATCCTTAAAGGGGTTTTGCCACGATCTAATATTGACATGGGATCCTCCAAAATTGGTATTTAATCACATTTCTAAATATATGTCATTAAAAAAAAGTGAAAACTCTGAGAGCTACTGCCTTCCTTACATGCCCTTAGTTTCCTGACTGTTTACATTATATACGTCCAGGAGCTGACAGGAGCTGATCTGGCCGCATTTGCATTGTTTGCACTTCTTATCTGATGGCAGGGAACATGAACGAGCTTTGAAGGGACTGGGGAGAAAAGATCATGTGTCTTTTGTATAGAGAATCCACTGGTTGTAATGTAATTATCTGAGTAAACATGCAGACGCTCCCTGGCTTCCTGCTCAGCCCTCCTCCCCCCCTGAAGCAGTTCGTGAACAAATGAAAGAACACTGCCTGCTTGGAGCTTATCTTCTCTGCTGAGCAGATAAGAGGGAGAAACTTGTGCACAATACAGTTAACCCCTGTGGATTAGCCAAATAACTCAAAGTACAGAGACTGAATATCAGGAACGTGCATGGGAGGTGGAGTGATGACATCACAGAGGAGGTACTTGTTTTTTTTAAACACAGAAACACACCTCTTTTTTCAAGCCTCAAAAGGGGCATATCAGCCTGTTAGGTAAGGAACTCACTTCTTGGCAAAACCCCTTTAAGATAAGGAAATTTGGCTTTTGAGTCAAGATTTTTTTTCTCTTTTCTCTGGATCAACTTTGTAGGCTCAGCTGAAGAGACTTTTAAAACTATGTTATTATGATACAATACAAAAAAACATTACAGACCAGTTCTTATGAGTGTTAGGTGCGTTACACATTTGCTCTTTGTGCAACAAAAAATTGGGCAGAAAAGACGTCTAAACTTATCCTATCGGTCACAGTTCAATTTTGTTTTGTTCAGAAGGATTCTTAGTATCTGCTCATTGTTGCAACGTTTGTTTGCAACATTGCATGCATCATGTACAAAAATAGCATACAACGAAGAACGTTCTATAGGCGTGAAAGATGTTTTCTCACCATATTGAAAAAGACTATTATGAAATACATTGTTGCTCTGATTTTGCTTTGTGTAGGAGATACTAGAGATTTTATCTCCTGCTTGTTTACACAAGCTTCCCTAAGTTAGCGGCCATTTCTCTTTGCTCTTATTGCTCCAGCTGCCCTGTCTGACAATGGTGACTCACTCCCTGCTGAGTGTTATCAGTAGAACATAGGCCAGTTTATGTATATTACTTGTGAACTACAGTTTACAAATCTCCTGGACTCATGTTACTGTATCAGGCTCAGCTGGGGATAGCAGAGCTGAGATTTCAGTCACTGCTGTAGAACCACCCGTAGCCTAACTAATGTGTGAGTCTGAAGCAGGCTGTGAAGAGCAGGCTCTGTAAAACAGCATGGGGTGAACACTCCTTTAAGTCAAAGATTTATATGATTTAATGAAATGATATCACAGATGACGCTCATATTTTATATCCAATTTTCAGTAGAACCAAATTGGATGAATCTAAGATAAAGCTGGTATAAGTGATCTGATAAGAACTATTGCTTTAATTTTTTTACACCTGTCATTTATTTGACCAGAGAGCAACTTTTAAATTAATTTATTGTAAGTGGTCACTGGAGATATGTGGTTCCTTAACTCCCGTAAAAAAATTAAACATGTGGTTCCACCTTGTTGTTCCCTTCATTTAATCATGTGATGATTTTCTTAACGCCTACCTCCAATGTTTATTAAACAACTATGTATATTATTATTACTGAAAAAGGCCGCTTTCCCTTTCTATCAAGCTCTGAATTTACTGATAAAAATCTGTTAACACAAGGCAGCAATGAGAAGGATTGATTACAGCTGCTGCCCAGAGAAATCTACTGAGAGGTGAGTAGGTACAGGAACAGAAAAAGTGACAAACACAAATAGCAGCAGCTCTAAGGGTATATTCACACGGCGTATTGGGGTGCGTACTGTGCACGGCATAATACACCGGGTGTTTTAGAAGCACACATAATTCTAAAGCACGGGGGGGAGGGGGGAGGCAGCCCTATTCACATACATTGTCAGCGGCGTGTAAGCGGCGCAAACAATTGACGTGTCACTTCGCTCCACGGAAGTATGATATGATCGTATTGTACGCCCGGGGAGACGAGGCGTAATTCATAGTTCTCTATGAGAGCTGTGAATTACCATAATTGTGGCGTGCATTACTCGCCATATAATGCGCAAATACATGGCGAAATAAGCCGTGTGAACATACCTTAAGTGTGACTGGATCTCTCTGCAGTTGCTTCTTCTTCCTACTCTCTCCATAGATTTCTTTGTCCAGTAGCTGTTTCTTAACCCATAAGCAAGTGATCCATTCAGTAGATGGGAGTAAAGGAGTCTGATAAGTAAAGAAAGAGGTGTTTTTTTTGTTTTTTTTTGTTATAAAACATTTTGCAAAGTATTTTTCTTTGTGCTGTTGATTAATGTAAAGCTGGTTTTAAGAGTATGTTGCCCCTTTAAGACTCTTTCATACCTGTTGTCTAGCCTTGGCCTGAGGCTGGTACCAGAACTTCTATCAGTCTCACCTGTGTTTAATCTATGACTGGGGTGGCTTCATTGTGATTCGGTCCCTATTTTCTGGCTCTACAGTATTCATGTTGCATTTTATTAGTGATCTCTGTTTTTCGGCCCTTGGGGTGCTTTCACACAGCGCAGTTTTGGTGCAGTTTTAACTGCGCTCTAATTAAACTGCCTTTATTACCAGCAAGCTTCTTTCAGTTGTCTAAATTGTTGAGAAAGGTGTTTCAAGTAAGTAATCAATGACTGTGTTTGAAGTCTTGTGGATAACAAACACACTAATTGATTACTCACTTTCCAAACAGTTGAGAGAAGTGAAAGAAGCTTGCTGGTAATAAAGGCAGTTAAATAGGAGAGCACTTAAAACTGCACCAAAACTGCGCTGTGTGAAAGCTTCCTTGCTTGGTTTCTGTACGATTTTTCAAATTTTGTATTTGGTACCACGTCTTCTCCTGGCTTGGCCCCGGCTTGTCTGACTTCTCTTGTTTGTTTCGTGCTTGTCCTGTTTCATCTGTTTTGCTTTGGTTCGTCCTGTCTGTCCTTCCTATTTGTGTCTGTCTCCCTAAATCTCTCTGGTGAGGTCACCTGGGTCTCTTGCAGCCAAGTCCATCCAGCTGTGCAATGGGCTCAGGTGAACACCAAGAGGTAGCCTTAGGGCATGTTCACACAGCGTTTTTGGACGAGGTTTTCGGAGCGTTTCCTCGCTCAAAACCTTATCCAAAACGCTCCCAAAACGCCCCCAGTTCACTTCATTGATTCCTATGTAAAACCTCGTTGTAGTTCACACACGGCGAGGTTTTTACACGCTTCTTTGGAAGCAATGAAAAAGAAGTGTCATGTCAATTCTTGAAGCGTGTTGTAGGCGCATTTTAGGCGCGGTTTTCGGTGTGGTTTTTAGCGTGGTTTTGGCGTGTTTTCGGCGTGGTTTTTGTCCTGGCTATTCATTTGTATGGGTGAAAACCTGTCCAAAACCTGATCCAAACCTGATCAAAGCCTCGTCAAAAACCTTGTCTGAAGAAGCGTGTTTCAGGCAAGGTTTTGATGTGGTTTGGACGAGGTTTTGGGCGAGGAAACACTCCGAAAACCTCGTCCAAAACCTTGTCCAAAAACGCTGTGTTAACATGCCCTTAGACGCCACCTCCCAGAGGGTGTCTGATTTTAGACAGTAGTTTAAGAGCAGTCTCTATTTGTGCCTGTTTGGGAAATTGCTTTCTGGCAGTTCCATTCTGGGAAGTTGCTTGGCACTTCCATAACACCTGGTTACGACTGAAGGTACACTTTAAGCACATTATTTCACCTTTCATTCCAAAATACCACTACTTTGAACTCTTGTTAACAGCAATTGATGAAAGGCAGGAAAGCCATAAAATATATTCTTAGCAATTCAGAATATTGTCCTGCTAGCTGCTCATGTTCCTTACAGCTCACTCATTTGGTTTTAAATAAATTGTCTGCAGAGCAGAGATGGATGGCGGCTTGTCTGGTACGTTGTGCATGCATAGTCTCATGTGTGTATACTACTGCAGCCTGGCGGTGTTCTAAATGATACATAGGATAATAATATACTTCCTTGAGAACAGATCTGCTCATGTTACCAGCTCAAGGAAATATCTACACTGAGTAATAAATAAGGGTCGGCCGGCAGAACAGTTGGATTTCCCATGTTTTTGCTTTTTGTACCATATTTTGCTTGTTTTAGAGGGCTTGTTTAATGTACCTAATATATTTCGACATCAAGCAAATACTTACATGGCCTAAAAGCTCTCGCACAGCACTTATGCTCTCCCTCCTCCCCTGCCTACAGCTTCTTTCCTAGAAGGTGCTTTAGTACAAGGAGAGCGGAAAATAATGAAAGCCTTGCCATGAATCAGTAACTTGATTAAATGGCTTCGTTAACCAAGCATTAGCCCAATTACTTTATTCTAGCTACACACACATATGCTATATATATATAATAATATATATATTATATATATATATATATATATATATATAGGGGACTCATTCTCGTCTGGACGCCATCTTGGGCAGTCCCGGAGATTTCTCAACTTGCGGATCATCGCTTTTATAAGCAGAAGGGCACTCAGACATAGCGCTTCGGTTTAAACCTGGCCGCAGCTAGCTTTATTGAGGCACAAGAATTACAGGCTTACAAACAGTATCAAAATAAACCTCAGCCGCCTGGCCACTAACTAAAACACAATAACAGACCCTATCTATCGGTGGTCTGGACCTAATGTCCAGCACCATACACCCTGTACTCTCCCAGTACGGTATCGGCATCCCTCAAACCTCCGGGACCCAGAGCCTCTCTCCAGCTCCTCTGCTGCACTGCCAACTAGCATACCACATCCCCCTGATCACCTGTAGTAGGAACAGCCACCCTCCCAACACTATAGCCTACCCATACATAGCCTCCTAGTAGCTATTCTAGCTGCTACTGTAAGGGCATGTCCCCACGGGTTTTCGGCCAGTTTTTCAGCCAGTTTGTGGTTTTTCAGACCGCCTGAAAAACTGGCCGAAAATGAGCACAATTGTGCTCTATGGAAAACCCGTGCAGCAGTCCCCACTGCACGGGTTTTCCACCCGGCGGCAAAACATTGAGCAAGCACATTCTTCCGTCCGAAAACGATTCGGACGGAATCTGTGCTTCTCAATGGGAGGGCTCTTCTCCGCTCATCGCCGGTATTTGTCCTATGCCGTGAGGATGCGCCCTAAGTGTCAGTAATATATCATCACTGACGCAATGTAGGTGACTTTTCCCCACCGAGCACTGAGCCTAGGCCCTCGGTGGCGCATCTGCAGCAGGTCTCCAGCTGCACACCCTCTATTGGCAGAAACATGCGACTACCAGAGATCGCTCTGCCACAATATCTATGTATATATATATATATATATACATATATATATACACAGTTGAAACCAGAGGTTTACATACACTATATAAAAAGACACATATGCATGTTTTTCTCACTATCTGACATGAAATCAGAATTAACCTTGCCCGTTTTAGGTCAATTAGGAACCAAAATTATTTATATTTGCCAAATGCCAGAATAATGAGGCATTTTTATTACTTTCTGCAAAGTCAAAAGTTTACGTACACTAAGATTACTATGCCTTTATACAATTTAGGACATTCCATATGATAATGTCATGTCTTTGGAAGCTTCTGGTTTATTGGCAACATTGCAGAGCTGGCCAACCCACCAGAAGTCTGTCAGGCTGACTGAGCACATCACACATGCTCAGTTATGTCAGTCAGTCTAACCAGGAAGTAACTCACAGAGCCTTTTTAATTATGAAATATAGTTTATTTAGTTTTTTATTACCCGGAGAACCCCTTTAAGAAGCGATCAACTACATTACCAGAGTCAGTTTTGAGTAAAAAGTTGACTATTTTCCTAATACTGGAGCATAGTAATGGGTTCAGCTTGGTGGAAAAGAATAAGAGATCAATAAATATATCTCAGGCATGATTAGCCAGTACACATAGAAAAACTCTCCCAAGCTGTAATAGACCTAACACAACTATGGATTACAATGTCATCCATTCACTTACATGGGCGCCATGTCATTAGCTACTCCATGGCATAGAAGCAACCACACAGAACTAACACCATTGATAACAGCTGATTACTGGGAATTAGTGAAGCTAGATTCCATGTTAATCGACATACCCTCTGTGCTGCATTCGCCATTCTTCAGTCTACTTTGCTCAGACGTCTCAACAGTCCCTGCTATCTCATGGTCTATACAGAGGTGTCTGGTGCACTGCATTGAAGGATCTTTGAAAGGCTTAAGAGGGGTTGCCGGATGACACAGACAGTTCCCTGCTGGTTTGAAAATGACCCATTTGCAGTCCCCGTCACATGGTCCCAGAAGTGGAGCTTGTTTAGTAAGTGCTGAAGTTCTGACACATCCAGAGAGCTTTCCCCCTTTCCTGTGTGTCCATGATGTGATACCTGTTATGTGAATATTACTGCTATGGCAGCTTGAGAAAGTTTCTCTTTGAGCTGTAATGTCCCTTTTTAGGTGTATGTATTTGTTTTTTTTCTTATTAAAATTTTGGACTTTTACATGGAGATGCTGATGCCAAGTTTTTGTATTCTATTGGAAGTATTCACGGTGCTGAGTTGGACTGACTCATGTTTGGCTCTGTTACATTCCAGTCCATTTTTTCTAATCGTTTTTGGATCATAGGTGCTGTTCTTATATTTTTTGTTTGGTATTGAAGGGTCTGTTTGTTTGGATTCGTTCATCAGCTAAGCCAGCTCTTGTCTCTTTCTCCAAATCATTTGAGATTCTTTACTCCACTGTGGAGAAGTGAGGGTAAGATGTATGAACAGGAAATGGGTGAACAATCATTTATGGCTACGATACTTCATGTGGTTGTTTATTTAAGTTATTGTCAGCATTACATCCTCTTTGCAAGGTCTTAACGTACGTACAGTGGGAAAAAAAAGTCAGCCACTAATTTGGCAACTTCTCCCACTTAAAAAGATGAGAGGCCTGTAATTGACATCATAGGTAGATCTCAACTATGAGAGACAAAATGAGAAAGCAAATCCAGAAAATAAGATTGTCTGATTTGGAAAGAATTTATTTGCAAATTATGGTGGAAAATAAGTGTTTGGTCACCTACAAAACAAGCAAGATTTCTGACTCTCACAGACCTGTAACTTCTTCTTTAAGAGGCTCCTCTGTCCTCCACTCATTACCTGTAGTAATGGCACTTGTTTGAACTTATCAGTATAAAAGACACCTGTCCACAACCTCAAACAGTCACACTCCAAACTCCACGATGGTGAAGACCAAAGAGCTGTCGAAGGACACCAGAAACAAAATTGTAGCCATGCACTAGGCTGGAAAGACTGAATCTGCAATAGGCAAGCAGCTTGGTGTGAAGAAATCAACTGAGGGAGCAATAATTAGAAAATGGAAGACATACAAGACCACTGATAATCTCTCTCGATCTGGGGCTCCACGCAAGATCTCACCCCATGGGGTCAAAATGATCACAATAATGGTGAGCAAAAATCCCAGAACCACACGGGGGGACCTAGCGAATGACCTGCAGAGAGCTGGGACCAATGTAACAAAGGCTACCATCAGTAACACACTACGCTGCAGGGGACTCAGATCCTGCTTAAGCCAGTACATGTCTGGGCCCATCTGAAGTTTGCTAGAGAGCCTGTGGATTATCCAGATGAGTACTGAGAGAATGCCATATGTTCAGATGAAACCAAAGTATTTGGAGGAGAAAAAATGCTGTGTTGCATCCAGAGAACACCATACTTACTGTGAAGCATGGGGGTTGCAACATCATGCTTTGGGGCTGTTTCTCTGCAAAGGGACCAGGACGACTGATCCGAGTACATGAAAGAATGAATGGGGCCATGTATTGTGAGATTTTGAATGCAAACTTCCTTCCATCAGCAAGGGCATTGAAGAAGAAACGTGGCTGGGTCTTTCAGCATGACAATGATCCCAAGCACACCACCAGGGCACAGAAGGAGTGGCTTCGTAAGAAGCATTTCAAGGTCCTGGAGTGGCCTAGCCAGTCTCCAAATCTCAACCCCATAGAAAATCTTTGGAGGGAGTTAAATGTCCGTGTTACCCAGCGACAGCCCCAAAACATCACTGCTCTAGAGGAGATCTGCATGGAGGAATGGGTCAACATACCAGCAACAGTGTGTGCCAAGCTTGTGAAGACTAACAGAAAACGTTTGACCTCTGTCATTGCCAACAAAGGATATATAACAAAGTATTGAGATGAACTTTTGTTATTGATGAAATACTTATTTTCCACCATAATTTGCAAATAAATTCTTTCCAAATCAGACAATGTGATTTTCTGGATTTGTTTTCTCATTTTGTCTCTCATAGTTGAGGTCTACCTATGATGAGGGAGAACTGGCACAATTGGTGGCTGACTAAATACTTTTTTACCCCACTGTACGTGTTTTGCACTATGGTCACATGTGATGTGAACCTAGCTTATTTTGTACAGTATATTACACAGAAGATGTACTCTCTAAAAAGACATGGGTGCACCTCAGTTAAGGTATACTTCTTAACACCTTAATGACGGCTGGTCATAATTTTTTTGTCTCTTTATCCTCCCCCATTCCAAGAGTCATAACTTTTTTTATTTTTCCAACTACATAGAGAGCTTGTTTGTTTGTGAGACAAGATGTACTTTTTATTAGTGCCACTTCAAATGTACTAGGAAACTGGAAAAAAAAATTCTAAGCGGAATGAAATGTGAACAAAAACGTACTTGAGGCATTTTTGCGGGAGTTTTGTTTTTACATTCACTCTTCAGTATAAATGATGTGTTATCTGTATTGTGCAGGTTAATATGATTCTGATGATGCCAAATATGTAGGGTCTTTGTTATGTTTCAGTACTTTTAAAAAAATAAAAACACCCTGTATTTTTTAACGTTGTGCTGCAATGCCATTTTCTGCAACCAATAACTTTTTAGTTTTTCCACCTGTGTACCCCGAGTGAAGTTGCATTTTTTCTGACCTTTCAGATACATGTGTCACTTTTTATTCCAATTTTTTTGCGAATCTGAGATGACCAAACCCAAATTTTGGCATACAGGATAAATGATGTTATATTTTTAGTAGATCACATTTATATAGACCAATTATATTTAACTTTTTGATTTTTTAAATTGGCAAAAGGTGAATGGTATGAACGTTTAATATTTTTTCTTTTTAAAACTTTTCTTATTTTTACATTTCTAATTGTAGTCTCCCTATCAAACTTTACCACTATGGGACTCAATCATTTGTACACCCTTATACAGATAATGTAGAAGGGGGTATAAAGACAATGCAAAAGGGTGTATCAAGATGACGGTTCTATTACATCCTGCTTGAGACTGGAAGTAATATGAGCTCTAATATGGAAGCTATAGAAGCCATAATAGGTTTCCATCTGCCATGGAACTGCTTGGCACCCCGCAATATCACCATGGGGGGACTGATCAATTTAGATGCCACAATCTCCACACTGTATAAAGGGTTAAAGGTTAAGGGCTAAAGGTTAATGCCAACTTTAATTTCTGATAATATTGGCGCGTGTCCACTGTAATTAACAGCCCACACCCGTCATATATGGAGTGTGCTCCGCGAATGAGCACGCTCCATTCCTCCTTACTGGTATGATGAAGTATTCATACGTCATATGTCTGTAAGGGTTAATGATGTTTAAATCTGTGCCCAGGACTGTACATTCATTATAAAAATGCCTTTGACTCCCTTTCACAAGTGTGTTTATTCTATTTCTTTGATATCATATAAATTCTAACCTATAATATCTTAATAATCTCTTCTGGAACCAAGGAAGAAAAAAAGAATAGTAAGTGAATCTTGCCACAAGTAACACAGCTATTCGTAATGATACCCTGTTAAAGTATAATGCAGTCTTAAGTGTTAAATCGTAGTCCTTTTATTGTGATAGAGTTGTCTAAATTGTCTGTGCTGTTACTCTATACAATGAATTGTCTCTTACTATGAAACACATCATAAAGGCAAAGGATGTATGAAAGGATGTAGCTTTTCACATGTCTATATCTGTTACCAAGACGTGAAGAATGAAGCCTTAACTGTCAGAGAAGGAAATAAGAACAAACACCTATGTACTCAGCTTCTTCATAGCCCCAATCTTTCCCTGTTTTACACCAGCTGTAAATTATAGCATCACAATTGTCTGCACTTCCAGGCAAACACGTCTTCTTCTGCTCTTGCTTAGGAGTACTTCAGCTCTAAACTTGTTCTCTTGATTTATAACCACTCTGACAAACAGTGTAATAATAATTCATAGTACGTAACAAATGTATGTTATTAACAGTATTGAAACATAAATACTTATATTTGGCAAAATGGATTGTGATGGCGTACACCAGGCCATGGGAGGCGGGGGTGCAAAAAGTAGATCATCGTAAAAATTAGGAGGTCGAAAGATGTTCAGGGATGAAACTGTTAAGTTACTTTGTAATATCAGCCTATTTACATTTTGGCACAATTTTCTGAAACCAGGCCAGAAATAATAGTACAAAATGTGCTATTATTTATAAAGATTTTAGAATTGTTGCTAAAATATTGCTTGTACCTTAATGGTATGGTTGGATACTAGGCATTGTGTTAGCATCTGCATTGATGTTAGTTTTTTTATGATTTGGATATCAAATCATAAAACCCCTTTCCCATATTTGACGCACATTTACATTATGACATTGGGTACAGAGTACGCATTGGATTTACTCACTAAACCCACTACACATGTAAAAGTGACCATGGCATCTAAGGGATTAAAAAAAAAATGGTGCTGCACACCAGTGCGGTGCTAGATTGTCTTTCCTGTGATGATATTGTGGGGTTAGCCAGGAGCCTAATGACGGCTTTCATGACTGCTATCTTACTGCTTTAGTTAGAAAGCCATTATTGTACACTGTTTTGCAAAATCTTATTATTGCAGAACAGTGTAAAAGTCATCATGGCCTCTTGTGATCAAGTACCCTATGAGGACTAAAAGTACAAGTAAAAAAAGTTGAGTAACCAGAAGTTAAATAAACCAAAACAGTCCTAGCTTGATATATGCAAGGAAGAAAAACCTCTTAACCAAAATGTACTACAAAGAATTATAATAAGAAAGAGGAAAAACTGGTCCTGAAACATAACTTTTAATCCATAAAAAGTTAAAATATTAATTATTCTCTATTCCTCCTAGGCATATGATGGGAGAACAGACAAAAAATTCACAGATAACGCTGATATACTAATATACCCTATCCTGACAACAGAAAAAACACAGGATAATCGCCCTGATAAGGGCGTTCCTGTCCGCAACCTGACCCTAAGATAAGGAGCCCTAAGCGAAAGATAAGATGAATCCTATCCTATAAGAGTCCTATCCTAGGAGAATAATTCCTAGCATTGGTCCCGTCCCAACATGTTTCAACCATCCATTAATTACTTCATTGGTTTCCTCAGGGGACAATTGGAAAAATATAAGTAAATAGATAGGACCATATAAAGAAGTTAACATTCACTCTATAAAAAGACACGTGCATGTTTTCCTCGCTATCTGACATGAAATCAGAAGAAACCTTACCTGTTTAAGGTCAATTAGGAACCAAAATTATTTATATTTGACAGATACCAGAATACTGAGAGACGGAATTTTTTTTAAGCATTTTTATCCCTTTCTGCAAAGTCAAAAGTTTACATACATTTCATTAGTATTTGGCATTGTTCTTAAACTGTATGACTTGGGTCAAACATTTTGGATCTCCTTCCACAAGCTTCTCACAATAGTTGGTAGGAATTTTGGCCCAGTCCTCCTGACAGAACTGGTGTAACTGAGCCATGTTTGTAGGTCATCTTGGTCGCACCTGCCTTTTCAGCTTTGCCCATAAATTTTAAATAGGATTGAGATCAGGGGTTTGTGATGGCCACTCCAAAACATTGACTTGGTTATCCTTAAGCCACTTTGTAACTAATTTGGCTGTATGTTTCAGGTCATTGTCCATTTGAAAGATCCATTTCCGCCAAAGCTTTACCTTCCTGGCTGTTGTCTTGAGATGTTGCTTCAGTATTGCCACATAATCTTCTTTCCTCATGATGCCATCTATTTTGTGAAGTGCACCCCACAACATGATGGTGCCACCCCCATGTTTCACAGTTGGGATTGTGTTCTTAGGCTTCCAAGCTTCTCCCTTTTTCCTCCAAACGTAATGATGGTCATTATGACCAAACAGTTCAATTTTAGTTTTGTCAGAGTAATGACTTCTTGCTGGTAGAGTGGCCTTTCAGCCCAAGCTGATACAGTACTTGTTTCACTGTGGATAATGACACAATCTTATCAGTTTCCAGCAGCATCTTCATATGGTCTTTTGTTCTTGGGATGATATATATATATTGGACTAAACCACGTTCATCTCTGAGACACAGAACTCGTCTCCTTCCTGAGTGGTATGCTAACTGACCAAACCACTATTCTTCTACCAATTTGGAGGGGGAAGAAGAAAAATCCCTAGATACAATATCCCAGTATTAAATCGTAATTACTCAAACAACATAGACCACCAATACCTTCAGGCAAAAATACAAAATATAAAATATAACTTTTATTTAAATATAATGATAAAAAGGGGTGCAAACCTAGCACACCCTAAAAAAAACCCTATTAATCACTATCTCCTATCACTATGAAAAACGGAGCACCCGCCCTGACAAAGGGCGACCCCGCGTACCCTGTCTAACTAGACCCTATAGGTCCCTGGGGCATACCCTACACTAATAGTACCATAAAGCCACAACAAAAAGAAAAAGAAAAATCTCCAAGAACAATGATGAAATAAACATACAGAAATGAACTACCCAACATAAAGATACTACAAATAAACAAAACATCCCCATGCACATATCCCAACGCGTTTCCCCCACTGATGGTGCGGGTTCATCAGGGGACTGTCCTACAAAAGACACCTAGTAACACACACATAGGGCCAATAGATAGAAAAAAGGGAGACAATGCTCACATCCCATTAGAGATTCTGCGATGAAAGGTGGGTCCCGATATTCACTCTGGATCCCACTAGGACCTAGATATGCCGATCAAGCAACCGGATACACAGAGGAATCTCTAATGGGATGTGAGCATTGTCTCCCTTTTTTCTATCTATTGGCCATATGTGTGTGTTACTAGGTGTCTTTTGTAGTACTGTCCCCTGATGAACCCGCACCATCAGTGGGGGACACGCGTTGGGATTTGTGCATGGGGATGTTTTGTCCATTTGTAGTATCTTTATGTTGGGTAGTTTATTTCTGTATGTGTATTTCATCACTGTTCTTGGAGATTTTTCTTTTTCTTTGTGTTGTGGCTTTATGGTATCTATTAGTGTAGGGTGTGCCCCAGGGACCTATAGGTTCTAGTTAGATAGGGTACGTGGGGTCGCCCTTTGTCAGGGCGGGTGCTCCGTTTTTCTTAGTGGTAGGAGATAGTGATTAATAGGGGTTTTTGTAGGGTGTGCTAGGTTTGCACTCCTTTTTATCTTTATATTTAAATAAAAGCTATATTTTATATCTTATATTTTTGCCTGAAGGTATTGGTAGTCTATGTTGTTTGAGTGGTATGCTAACTGAACATTCCCATCTTGTTTTACTTCCTTGTACATTCCCATCACTGTTTGTACAGATGACCGTAGGTATCCAGACATGTGCAAGTCCACAATTCTCTTCCTGATATCTTAGCTGATTTCTTTAGACTTTTCCATGATGTTACACACAGAAGCAGTGTGTTTCTGGTTTGAATTAAAATACATCCACAGGTGTGATTATAATTAACTCATATGTAGTCAATAAACTGAAGCTTTCAAAGACAGGACATCATCATATGGACTGTCCCAAATTGTTTAAAGGCATAATAATCCTAGTGTATGTAAACATTTCACTTTGCAGAAAGCAATAAAAATGCCATAAAAAAATTTTTCTCTCTCATTATTCTGGCATTTGGCAAATATAAATAATTTTGGTTCCTAATTGATCTAAAACAGGTAAGGTTTATTCTTATTTCATGTCAGATAGTAAGAAAAACATGCATATGTGTCTTAATATATATATATATATATATATATATATATATATATATATATATATATATATATATATATATATATATATATATATATTAAAGTTCAGTTTACTAATTAAAAAATTAAACATAATCGGCAATGCAATGTCGTAAAAGTCTTATCTATTAAAAATATAACATTATTTATCCCACAGTGAACACCATAGAAATAAAATAACCAATGCCAAAATTTTATTTTTTTGGTTGTTTTCTTGTGCCCCAAAAATTGGAATAAAAAGTTATCAACAAGTCACGTTTCCTATAATGTTAGCAATAAAACTTCACTTCAATTGTTAGAAAACAAGCCATTACTTGGTCCATAGATAGAAAAATAAAACATCTAGAAGTTGCCAAAAATGGTTTAAAAAATTATAAAACTGTAGTCTTTCTAAAAGTAGTGAAACGTAACACAAAATGAAAAAAATTGGTATTCCAAGAATTGTACCAATCTGCAAAATAAAAATAACATATCATTTATACTGCACAGTGAACTCCATAAAAATAAAGTAGTTTTAGACTTGTACATGTAGTCTCCCTAGGGCACTTGACTGCTAGGGAGCTCGATTGCTTCTGCACTCTTCTGCTTTATATATAGGGCAGAATGTTATACCAAGATGGTGCATCGCACCATACCTCATTCATTTAGAGACCATGCTGTGATCACAGCAGAATTTAAAGGATTGGAGCCGGCTCCGAACCCTGCTGTCAGCGGCGAGTGTCAGCTATAATAATCAGTTGGGTCCCTGCTGCATATGGAGTGGGCTCAGCGAGTCACTTCGTCCATAGCTCTTTACCGATAATAGGACGTAACAATATTCCACTTTTGGTAAGGGGTTAAATAATTGTCTTGGAACCAATTCAATACCTTCACTTCTCAGCAAATGGAGAATAGTAATAGCAAGTGCAGAACAGTGCGAGATGCTCGACAAGCAACTCAAATGGAGACAAATGGCACTGAAATGCTACTACAAATGTAGTAGAATCCCAAATTAGAGCACAAAAGAAAAAAAATAGAAAAAGAAAACAAAAACAAGGCAAATGCCCATATGGTGAAGTATGTTCAATACAGAATAAAATTGCCTACTGGGGATTTTAGATTTTTTACAGGAGAGAATTATGGGAAACAGTGCCTTAAAGGGTTTGTTGGTTTTATTTTTTGCAGCAGAAAAGGAGGACGTTCCAAAAAAAACGTCATCACTACTGCCATACGCTTTACATTAAAAACATATATTTAAAATACACAATCAACACAGAAAACACATTAGTATAGTAATGTACACTGCCGTATAAATAAGGGAACATTTAAAAAAACACATCCTAGATATCAATGAATGAAATATTCCAGTTTGCAATTCTTTACTTATTACATAGTGGAATGTGTTTTAGACAATAAAAAAATAAAAAAGATCAATCAAACTTAATTTGCCATGGAGGTTTGGATTTGGAATGATGCTCAAAATCAAAGTAGAAAATAAAATTTCGGGCTTGATCCAACTTTATTGGAAATGCCTCAAGACAAGGAAATGAGGCTCAGTAGTGTGTGTGGCCTCACCGTGCCTGTATGATCTTCCTACAATGCCTGGGTTTGCTCCAGGTGAGACCTGGATTAACCAACTACTGGACAGTCTGTGGTGAAACGTGGCATTGGTGGATGGAAAGAGACATGATGTCCCAGATGTGCTGAATTGGATTCATGTCTGGGGAATGGGCAGGCCAGTCCATAGCATCAATGCCTTCATCATGCAGGAACTGCTGCCACACTTCAGCCACATGAGGTCTAGCATTGTCATGCATCAAAAGGATCCCAGGGCCCATTGCACCTGCATATGGTCTCACAATGGGTCTGATGATCTCATCCCGGTACCTAATGGCATTTCAGGGAAACATTTAGCTAGCAAATTGAAGGGCTGTGCGGCCCTCCAAAAACAATGTCTCCCGCACAATTACTGACCCACTGCCAAACCGGTCATGCTGGAGAATGTTACAGGCAGCAGAATGTTCTCCACAGTGTCTCCAGACTCTCATGTCTGTCACATATGCTCAGCATAAACCTCTCTTATCCGTGAAGAGCACAGGGCACCCAATGACAAATCTGTCAATCTTGGTGTTCATCGCCCTGCATGGTGTTGGGCTGTAATCACAACATCGACTTGTGGACATCGAGCCCTCATCCCACCCTTATGGTGTCTGTTTCTGACAGTTTGAGCAGACACATGGATATTAATAAATAAAAAAATACACATTTATCCTAGACGGCACACTACAATAAAAATTAACTTTTATTCAACAATTCTTATTAAAACCTAATATTCCCAATATATACGGACTGCTCACAAAAAAGCCACCTAAATATGAGGGCAATACAATAATTATCTCTACACATATAGGGATAAGGGCTGGGAAAAATTCCAAGGAAATCTAACCCTGAAAAGCCCTAACACAGGCTATCAAATCCCTAGCCTAATTGCGGGAAATAAACGTCCTGATAAGGACGATCCCGTCAGGAACCTACCCCTACAAAAATACGCCCTATAATGCCCTAGTGTTTCCCAGCATTAAACAGTTGAAATAAACATCTTACTTCTAGCATTAAGTCCCAACATGTTTCGGTGCCTACCTGGACCACTTCAGGGGACAAAGATTGGTAGGCTGGAAAGAGAAGCAAGACAACCAAATAGCAATGATCAATATCTAAATTCCCGAAAACAGTGTATATCTACAAACATATTGCCTCATGCAAAGCTCATACCAATAATAGGGCTTACCAGTAATAGATGATTCTATTCACGAATGTTTACAGGGCTGGAGCATATGGCTCACAGCGTCCGGATACAGCTAGGGTGTGCCGTAAAACCAAAATGATCATATAGTCTAAAATTTTATACAATTGTTGTAGATCCCCCGCCCAATAAGGGTGATATGTGTCTCAAATTCCCGGGAGGCTGACAGGTCCCTCCGGACTGAGGCTTGAACCGCACGCTGTAGCATAGCTACGTGTTGAGGCGGAAATGACGTGCGCACTCTGCAAACGAGGCTTGAGATGCACACAGATTGACTAAGCAGCATGACGCTCCAAAACCGGAAGTGACGTATCGGAGCGCCGGAGGACATACGAGATTACAATATGCCCTCAAATTTAAAGACACCCCCACCTAAGCCGCCCAGTACGGGTACAGCGAGACAAGGATACCTACCATTCAGATTATAACTATATACAACTGTAATGTCCGAAGCCACTATTAATGGCAAAAGACCAGGCAGTCTTCATAAACAATGGTGAGTGTAGACACTGAGATATATTGATGTAAAGGCAAAAAACTTGATAACGATAAACGATCGTATAAATGATCACAAAAAGTAGTAAAAGATTAGTATAATGATGGTATTAATTGGACGAAGTAAGATAGTCATTAGATCTTAATTGCACTCAAAAAGCAGTTACAGAAGGCATCCATACATGAGGTCTCAGACCGGGAGCACATTACGGTATGCTATATACATGGGCTCATTACAGAAAGCAGTTGAAATTCAGCTGTTCATTAAGCCCATTAGGATAAAGGGTCTTCAGTCTGTAAATCCAAAAAGATTCTTTACAAAGCAAAGCCTTATCCAAATTTCCTTTCCTTGGATGTGGTCTAATCATGTCAATCCCCCTGAATTTAAGATGTTTATAGTTGCCCTCATGTGTCAGCCAGATGTGTCTCGCAATGGGGGTATCTCTTTTTTTGGAAATATGTCGCCGAGATTTTCCCCCAATGCGTCGGCGAAATTCTCTAGTGGTTTTGCCCACTATTCTTTTCCACATTCAAAACCCTGGCAAGGTAGACAATACCCAAACGCCCTTTGCATTTAATGGAATGCGTTAATCCAGAAACGCTGTCCTTTTGTTAAACTAATAAAGGACTTTCCTGTCTCAATGAACTTGCATCCAATACAACCACTACACCTAAACATACCAAGTGGTTGTCAAATCAAGCCAGGTGTTTTGGGCTGGAGGAGGTGTTAGTGACTTTTGACTAATCTGTCTCGAAACTTCGTCCTTTCCTAAAAGTCATCATTTGGGCGTACTCCACCTTTTCTTTTATATCTGGATCGATCCCCAAAAAATCTGCCCATATTTGTGAGGATGCCCTTTGACCTCCTGGAGGCCTTATCAAAAGTACCAATAACCCTGTTAGATCATTTCTGGGTTTTGGTTTGGGCTGTTTGGGGACCAATAATTTTGATCTCTCTGTTTTTAAGCGCCATAACAGTATCCCTTCATGATGACATCTTCGGGGTATCCTTTCTCTCTGAAACCCTTTTTAGGTCAGGGGCCTGTTTTTTTTAAACTCCTCGGTACTCGAACAATTTCTGCGTAAACGCAGAAATTGACCACGTGGTATCCCTTTTTTAATGTACAGGGTGACTGCTACGCCAATGAAGAAGTGATTAGATGATGTAGGCTTGCGAAAAATTGGGGGTTTTAGATACATCATTGGTGTCTTTCAATATCCTGACATCAAGAAACGTCAAAGAAATTAGCCTGTAATTTCTGACGTAAATCTCAAAAACCCCCAAAGGGTTGCAATTAAGGTGTTCCATAAATGACCCAAAATCTGATTTCGACCATTCCATACAATGAAGATGTCATCTATTTTATCGGGTCCAGAGACCCACTTGATTTGTCCAATTCGCCATGGTCTCATCAAAGACATGCTGGCTCTCCCACCAGCCCCAGGTAAAGGTTCGCATACGATGGGGCGCCCTGGGCTCCCCATCGCGGTTCCCTCAGCTGGTGGAAGAAACCCGTCATTAAAAAGAAAATAATTTCTTTGTGAGAACGAACCATAACAATTAAGTACAAAGTCATTATGTAGGGTAAACTTTGTTCCTCTACTTTGCAAGAAATACCTCACTGCCCCAATACCCAGCTCATGGGGAATACTGGTATAGAGTGCCTCCACATCTATACTGGCTAGCCAGCTATCAGGGAGGACTTGTACCCCATCAAGTTTGCTAAGGGAGGTTGGTGGTATCTTTAGTGAAGGACAAAGAGACTCTACGAAGGGTGCCAATATGTGATCAAGGTAGATCCCGCAGTTTTGGGTGAGCGAATCAATACCTGACACAATTGGTCGACCCTTCAGGGGGCTTAGTCCCTTGTGTATTTTTGGTAAACTGTAAAATGTAGGCACTTTTGGGGATTTAGGGAATAGAAATTCAAACTCTTGAACTGAAACAAGTTTATTTGCTTTTGCATCAGTTAATAGAAATAATAATTCCCTTTTTAAAATTATCAGTCGGATCACTCGCCAGTTTATGATAGCATGATGTATCCCCCAATAGTCTGTTACACATTTCCAGATATTTTACATGGTCCAAAAGCACAATGTTACCCCCCTTGTCTGAGGCTTTTATTATCAGGTTATGGTCTCGTTCCAATTTACGAACTGCCTCATATTCCTGTCTTGTGTAGTTTACACTAAATTTTCTATTCAGCATCTCCAATTCCTTAGTAACTTGTGAGATAAAAATATCTACACATGAAATGTCACCCAAGGGCGGCATCTTAGTGCTCTTGGGTTTCAGTTCAGTAAAAGGACCTTGACCTGTGTTCACTCTATCCTCAGATATATCATAGAGGAGTCTAACGCCTTCCAATAAATCTTCTCCAATCCCCAATTCATCACATTCTCTCCTATTTTTTAGGCAGTGATATTTGTGCCATTTCAATTTACGCCCAAAGAGGTTAATGTCCTTGACCCACCTAAATATATCAAATTTTGTGGTGGGAACAAAGGACAAACCCAATTTTAAGATGTTCATTTCACTTGAAGATAGGGGATGAGAAGATAGATTGATAATCAATTTTGAATCCTCACCTATCTCGGTTTTAGACCGGTGGGAGTACGATCTCTCAACTGGTAGGGGTGATTCCCTTCTAAAAAAGGTTTATAAGAGCCTCTTTGTCGTCGACCTCTCCCTCTGCCTCCTCTTGGACCCTCTGACCGTTGTTGGCTTCGACTCTGTCGTTTATTTTGTTCTCTCTCAGAATCAGATAATTCGGTATCTGTAGAGGAACAAGTAAGTCGTGTTCATAGCATAGACACATGGATATTACCAAAGAAATAACAATCTAGTGTTAGATATATGTTAGAATAATGAAAGTGAATTTATTGCATTTTTATTACTTTCTGCAAAGTCAAATGTTTATATACACTAGGATTACTATGCCTTTAAACAATTTGGGACAGCCCTAATGATGATGTCATGTCTGTAGAAGATTCGGATAAGTTTATTGGCAACATTAATTAGTTAATTAGCGACAAGCCTGTGGATATATTTTCATTCACACCAGAAACACCCTATTTCTGTGTGTAACATCATGGGAAAGTCTAAAGAAATCAGCCAAGATATCATGAAGAGAACTGTGGACTTGCACAAGTCTGGATGATCCTTAGGTGCAATTTCCAGATACCTGAAATTGCCTCGTTTATCTGTACAAACAATTATATGTAAGTATAAACAAGATGGAAATGTCCAGCCATCATACTGCTCAGGAAGGAGACTGGTTCTGTGTCTCATAGGTGAACGTGCTTTGGTCCAACATGTGCATTTCAACCCAAGAACAAAAGAAAAAGACCTTGTGAAGATGCTGGCGGAAGCTGGTGAGCTTGTGTCATTATCCACAGTGAAACGAGTACTGTATCAGCCTGGGCTGAAAGGCCACTCTGCCAGGAAGAAGCCATTACTCCTAAAGAAACATATAAAAGCCAGATTAATGTTTGCAAATGCAAACAGGAACAAAGACCTACATTTTGGAGACATGTCCTGTGGTCTGATGAAGCTAAAATGAAACTGTTTGGCCATAATGACCATCATTACGTTTGGAGGAAAAAGGGAAAAGCTTTGAAGCCTAAGAACACCATCCCAACTGTGAAACACGGGGGTGGTAGCATCATGTTGGGGTTGTTTTGCTACAGAAGGGACTACTGCACTTCACAAAATAGATGGAGCATGATGTGGAATAATATTATGTGGCAATACAGAACCAAAATCTCAAGACATCAGCCAGGAAGTTAAAGCTTGGGTGGAAATGGGTCTTCCAAATGGACAATGACACGAAGCATACTGCCAGACTGGTTACAAAGTGGCTTAAGGATAACCAAGTCAATGTTTTGGAGTGGCCATGACAAAGCCCTGATCTCCGTCATATTGAAAATGTATGGGCAAAGCTGAAAAGGCAGGTGTGAGCAAGACGACCTACAAACATGGCTCAGTTACACCAGTTCTGTCAGGAGGAATGGGCCAAAATTCCTACCAATCTATTGTGAGAAGCTTGTGGAAGGATATCCAATACGTTTGACCCAAGTCATACAGTTTAAAGGCAATGCTGCCAAATACTAATGAAATGTATGGAAACTTTTGACTTTACAGAAAGTAATAAAAATGCCTTAAGCATTCTCTCTCTCATTATTCTGGCATTTGACAAATATAGATAATTTTGGTTCCTAAAACGGGTAAGGTTTATTCTTATTTCATGTAAGATAGTGAGAAAAACATGCATATGTGTCTTTTATATAGTGTATGTAAACTTCTGCTTTCAACTGTATGTATAAGTAGATATAGATATATATTCTCTTATACATATACTGAGCCAAATTTAATAAAAAAAAAAAAAATCTTAATCTGTGGCTCTCAGCAGATTACCGGGCCAATTGCGGGATGAAAAGAGGTTACCACGATCAGAAAACTTTACTAAATCTTCAATGATTGGTATTTTATTTTGATCACAACATTACACTCTCAATAATGTCAACTTAAAAAGAAAACATCTTAACTTCAGAGTGAAATGGAAGAGTAACGTTACAGGAATGTTTTTCTTCTAGTTTACTGTGATACAGACAATGAATATGTCAACAGACATTTTGATGTGAAGTGAAGCACATCTAACGCCATAGATTTCCCTTACACCTCTGTGCTTTCCTGCCATAACAGATGTATTGTCAGAAACAATGGATGCATCGTTGTTAACATTTATTTCAGTAGCAGACATATCTCAGTGGTCTCTTCTATGGATTTCACATCAGCATGATTACCATGTGGTGTACGAAAGAAATAAAACCCTACCAACCCATTGGAAAATAATGAAATACTTATATTGTAAATCTTTACTTCCATCAATGTTCAGTGAATACCATGGAGGAATCTGAAACTGTAATATAACACATAAGGCATTTAGAATAGTCTTGTGATATTAGAATGGCTATACAATACATGGAAATCCCTAAAGAAGCATTTATGCTATCTATCATACATGAAAAAAACTTTGAGATTCTTAGTTCACACGTTTTGATCAAAAGATGTTTATGCCACCCCCGGCTTACAATGGGATCTCGAGGCGGATTGTTCTACGCTATCTTTATCTCTCAATAGAGCCAAATTCAGACTTCTCATTGGGCCAACCGACCTCCATAATCCAGAGAGAAAAATAAAAACAGGCACCAACCTTGCACGCATACTGCACTGATATAACAAGCTGTGGAGGTGGGCGGGGTGCAGGAAACCAAAATGGAGGCATCCATTCCTCCCTCTATAAGTTAAAAGCAATATGTGCCAAATACAACGTATAGTTCTGCACAAAAAAACATTTTTGAAAAACACAATGTGAACCTGGGTGCCACTGGCTTGACTGCGGCACACACACACACACACACACACCACACACACACACCACATATATATATATATATTATATATATATAATATATATATATATATATATATATACACACGCATTACAATACCAGCAGCTGGTGTGCCGCTGGTATTGTAATGCATATATATATATATATATATATATATATATATATTACTATATATATATATATATATATATATATATATAAATTAGAAAAAAGAGCAGCACCTTGCAAGGCAAAATACAAGGGGGGTGCAGGCTGGCAAAAATCCCGTCACGGATCCACAATTTAAAAAGAAGGAAAGCCGCTTGCACTCACAAATGGTAAAATGAAGAAAAGTTTAGTGCTTTATTTCATGTCCACTGGGCAATGTTTCGGGAAACGTTGCCCAGTGGACAAGAAATAAAGCACTAAACTTTTTTTCATTTTACCATTTGTGAGTGCAAGCGGCTTTATATATATATATATATATATATATATATATATATATATATATATATGCCGCAGTCAAGCCAGTGGCACCCAGGTTCACATTGTGTTTGTTCAGGAATGTTTTTTTGTGCAGAACTATACGTTGCATTTGGCATATATTGCTTTTAACTTATAGAGGGAGGAATGGATGCCTCCATTTTGGTTTCCTGCACCCCGCCCACCTCCACAGCTTGTTATATAAGTGCACTATGTGTGCAAGGCTGGTGCCCGTTTTTATTTTTCTCTCAGGATTATGGAGGTCGGTTGGCCCAATGAGAAGTCTGAATTTGGCTCTATTGAGAGATAAAGATAGCGTAGGACCACCCGCCTTGAGATCCCGTTGTAAGTCGAGGGTGGCATAAACATCTTTTGATCAAAACGTGTAAACTAAGAATCTCAAAGTTTTTTCGTGATATTAGAATGGACACAATTTTATGGCCAAAGTCTTGTACCTGCTTAAGAGGTGGTAAAACTCAGTGCATTGTAAAACCTAAAAAGCTCTTTACATGGAATAAAATGATAGACATTTGATAGAAATAATTAATATATTCATTTTCCTGTTGTAATGTTTTAATTATGGGTTTGACATATTACTTAACATAGCTCATTAGCTATCTGAATACATTCCATATTTAGATTTCTGAAGGTGTTATTAATTGAAAGCTATATATTATATCGAAAAAAAATCCCTCAAATGAAATTGTTTTTCAAGTACAGCGACGTTTACTGTTTTTCGAGGTCTTGCATTTAAAGGCAACGTGTCATCAGAAAATGACTTATTGTTTTTATGTTAACCACATTATTTTAAGAATTTTAGGTTGTGTCTTTAATTTTCCTTATCACTAGCAATCATTTTAAAAAGAATCCTGCGGTTTTCACTTTGATCACTAAGGGCGACATGTCTGAAAATTGGCGGCGGCACAGCAGTTTTTAGGCTCATTAAATCAGTGTGAAGTCCGATTCTCTCAAAAATCTTGCATCATTTATAACTTGCATTGCAAACTTCATTCTCCTAAAAAGGAGCGTTGTGCAAATCGCTGCGCATAGCGTATCATTGTTAGTGTATGTAATGCACCTATCGAGGCACATTGTGGAACGGAGGCGCATAACGTATCATTACTAATATATGCAATGCGCCTCGATAGTACCTGCTGGTGCTCATCTGTATATGTGTAAGAAGCCGGAACAGTTCCGGCTTCTTACACATATTCTTACACAGATACAGACGAGCACCAGCAGGTACAATAGAGAATAATAATTTGAATAAGAAAACAAAGTTGGTGGAAGATTCAGTTGAAAAAGGTTCATTGTAGAACCGAAACGTACACACTGTACGAATCTAACTGAAATGAATGTTTTTAATTAGAGAGAAATTTGATAAAAGCTCATGATTCTGTATTAATGACGTCGGATGAATATTTTTGTTACTCAGTAAAGCTTTGAAAAGACTTTTGTGATATGTTGGTCTGCAGCCTTATTGCCTTATACTGAATATTTTTGGCTTGTGAGTGCCAAAGACAATTTTCTTGAAAAATTGACTCTTCTGGCATAGGCGGGGTCCTTCCACCACTATGGATACATTTTGTCTTAGGCACTTGTACTTTTGTCCGTGCATACTCCAAGCATAAACTAAAAAGTAAAGCGTGAAATTAACCTAATAATTGCAGGTACATTTATACTCTATACTGATCATCTAAAACAGTAATTCTGATATTATGTAGATGCTGTTTGTGCTGCCAAAACAGCTCTCATTCTTTAAGACACGGACTCCACAAAACCTTTAAAAATTTCCTGTGGTGTCTGGCACCAACAAATTAGCAAAAGATCTTTATGTCTTTAAATTGTATGGTAGGGCCTCCATCGATCAGACTTGTTTTTCCAGCACATCGCATATTGGATTTAAATCTGGGGTATTTGAAGGCCAAACTTCTTTGCAGAGTGGTAGGCAGTGTTGGATCCTATCTGACAGCCGGATATGATAGAGGAAAAGAAGCTGAGCTCTATGATATATAGGTTAATATGATTAGTAGCAGGATTTTGAGTAAGAAGCAGTGACAATAGAGGTTCTATTGACCCCTCCCACATACAGTGATTGACAGCTTTCCCTGCATCAGGGTGTGTTCACAGCAAACTGTTAATGACTGTAGGTGGGCGGGGTAGCAGCATTTTCACACTTAAGATTTAATCAGCTTTTTACTCAGAAATTCAGCATCAAATCATATAACTCTATATATCTCAGAGCTCAGCTCCTCTCCTTCTATCATATAACCCTATATATCACAGAGCTCAGCTCCTCTCCCTCTATCATATAACCTATATATCACAGAGCTCAGCTCCTCTCCCTCTATCATATAACTCTATATATCTCAGAGCGTAGCTCCTCTCCTTCTATCATATAACTCTATATATAATAGAGCTCAGCTCCTCTCCCTCTATCATATAACCCTATATATCTCAGAGCTCAGCTCCTCTCCCTCTATCAAATAACCCTATATATCACAGAGCTCAGCTCCTCTCCCTCTATCATATAACCCTATATATCACAAAGCTCTGCAGAGGCGTAACTTTAAGCTCTTGGGCCCTAGTGCAAAAAAGTGAAATAGGGGCCTGCAGCTACCATGTGTCATTTACCTGCCCATCTGGCTACCTAGCCAGGCTATCAACCTGTCCAGCTACCTACCTGCCCCACCACTTGGCTACCCACCTGCCTGTCTGGATATCTACCTACCTGCCCGCCTGGCTACCAAACCGCCCGGCTACTTACTTGCCTGCCGGACTACCCACCTTCCTGCCTTGCTACCTACATGCCCAGTTACCTACCACTTACCTCCCTCCCTACCTAGTCTGGCTATCTCCTACTGTCTAGCTATTGCACCTCCCTGCCCGGCTAAGTGCCTGACTACTACCTACCGCCTGGCTACCGAACCCAGCTACCTACCACATGCCCGGCCCACCCGCCCAGCTGGGGGCTGGGTTTGAGGAGGGGCCCAGATACTTCAGCAGTTTCCGGCCCTAAAATTTCTGCTGCCAGCCCTGCCCACACATCAGCATTTTCTGTTTGATAGCTGTTTACTTTTGCCTTGTAAAACTACATCTTGGGGGATCATTTGTTTGTACTTTGTCTATCTTTCTCCCAAACCAAAACAACAGTCTTAATTACTTTCCCCTGCTTCCTACCTCATGTTAAAATCCTTGTAAGCAGAGCCAAAAGGTTGTGGCTTCAAAGGGTGCCCTAAAAACCCCTTTGGTGGAACTGCAGGAAGCCCACAAAACACGTAATGAAAGTGCATTACAGAAGTGCCAGACCTTAGCTGTGATATTGTTTTGAAATAAAACATTTTTCCAATCCCCTTTAAAATGGGTTGTTCTTACCATGCTGTTACCAGTGCCACACCCAGTTTTAGGCTTACACTTCCTGGTTAGGCTGGGGTCTGGTCTACAGTAATGATTGGCATGGCCAAACTTCTTTGCAGAGTGGTAGGCAGTGTTGGATCCTATCTGACAGCCGGATATGATAGAGGAAAAGAAGCTGAGCTCTATGATTTTATAGGTTATATTGATTGTTTGCAGGATTTTGAGTAAGAAGCAGTGACAAAAGAGGTTCTATTGACCCCTCCCACATACAGTGATTGACAGCTTTCCCTGCATCAGGGTGTGTTCATAGCAAACTGTTAATGACTGTAGGTGGGCGGGGTAGCAGCATTTTCACACTTAAGATTTAATCAGCTTTTTACTCAGAAATTCAGCATCAAATCATATAACTCTATATATCTCAGAGCTCAGCTCCTCTCCTTCTATCATATAAAACCCCATATATCACAGAGCTCAGTCCTCTCCCTCTATCATATAAACCCCATATAATCTTCAGAGCTCAGCTCCTCTCCTTCTATCAAATAACCCTATATATCACAGAGCTCAGCTCCTCTCCCTCTATCATATAACCCTATATATCACAGAGCTCAGCTTCTCTCCCCCTATAAACATTTTAACCCTATATATCACAGAGCTCAGCTCATCCCTCTATCATATAACCCTATATATCACAAAGCTCCACAGAGGCGTAACTTTAAGCTCTTGGGCCCTAGTGCAAAAAGTGAAATAGGGGCCTGCAGCTACCATGTGTCATTTACAATACTGGTGTTTTATTATGTGGCAGAAGGGCTTTTGGGCCCTCACAGGCTGCAGGGCCCGGTAGCGACTGTTACCGCTGCACACCATATAGCTATGCCCCTGGAGCTCAGCTTCTCTCTATCACATCCTGCTCAGATTGGGTGACATAAACTACTTGACAAGTTCCCTTTAAGAACTATTCTGGTCAGCTTGGTCAGATTTCAATTTAGGACCCCATTGTGGAAAGTCTTAGTTTAATTTCATCTGCATTCTCTCATTCTCATAGTTCACAATACTGAAGAGCTATGCGTCAGTGCTAAGTACAGAACAAATATACTGTTATCTCATTTGTGGATTCTTTGCTTGATATAGATTTGGCTGTAGTTTGTCTGCTTGTAACAAAAATTCTAAGTTGTTTCAGCCGGCAGCGGAGAGAGGAAATTGTTGGCTGAGATGATGTGGGTTTTCATGTGAACCTTCGAGCTCTTCATATTATAAATGTAAAACGGAGCTCTAACAATGTGCAGCTCCCTGCAAACCTGCAGGGATTCTTGTGGACTTCAGTGCTCCTGAACAATGCAGCCTTTTAAAGGTCTGTCTCTTAGGATTTATGGAGCTTTTCTGTCCCTGGGTCCTTCTGTCTTCATCTTTATACATAAAGTGAACATCTGATGTCAGAGCCACTGACCTGGAACTAAACCTTGGCGCATGTGATTAAAAGAAGCTCGCTCTCTTCCTTCTTCTGTATGCATAAGAATTCTGCAAGTCACAGAACACAGAATTGAATGTATTCACACCTCTACCCATCATAGAGGTTACTCTATGTGTGATGTGCTTTACCCTGAATGACATCTAAAGGCACGTCAACATGTTTGTCTGAAAAAAAAAAAAACCATAAGCTGGACTTACCATAAAAAGCCAAAAATGTAGGATTTTCAATTGCTGGAATTAATTCAGGGAACACTTTAGACTTAACGGTTAAATGGTATTGAATTTTTTTTTCGTCCCTTTTGGG
>JAODAL010007196.1:0-127213 GCA_025379985.1 Phyllomedusa bahiana | reverse complement strand
ATTAAAAATGACGGAAAGATCTTTGAACCCCATTTAGTTGAACTGGACATTGATTATACCGGTCCTGGCCACAGCATGAGCCCCAAACCTGAAATGACCCCCAGATTTAAAAAAGTGCCGGAAAATGGAGTCCTTTCAACCACCATTTTAGTTGAACTGGACATTGACATACATGTCCTGTACCGAAAGCTTGACCATTAAACCTGTCTGACCCACAGATTAAAAAGTGCCAGAAAAAGGAGTCTTTCACCACCATTTTATTGAACTGGACACTGACTATGCCTGTCCTGGACCGCAGTATGCCCATTAAACCGTCTGACCCACAGATTAAAAAGTGCCGGGAAAAGGAGTCTTTTAACCACCATTTTAGTTGAACTGGACATAGACTATACCTGTCCTGGGTAACCTACATCTGTTCAAGTCTTCCTGTACCTCGCTTGTACAATTCAGAGGAATATATGTATCAGCTATTTTGTACTTTCAAGTTTTTTAGTAGTTTAATTCTAGAAAACACATTTTTAAAATAAATGGAATCCCACCAAGTCTTTTGTTTCTCTTTTTTAATTGTATTAAAGGGGGTTGCCCCACAAACAGGGATTGCTAGCTATTTAAAGATCTTGCAAAAACAAGTCATTTTGCAATATGTGTCCATTAACAGTGTCCCTACCTATTCCTGTTTTTGACAGCACCCATCACCCTTGAGCCACTTTTGACAAATTTTGAAAACAAATGTCTGTTTTGAAATCACATTTTTTACAATAGGACCTGTAGCATAGCTGCATTTCACAGCAACATGCCCCAAAAATTCAAAACATGACCCTTGAGCCACTTTTGACAATTGTGAAGAACAAATGTCTTTTAGAAACAATTTTTTTTAGAATAGGACCTGTAGTATAGCTGCATTTTGCAGCAAAATGCCCCCAAAAATTCAAAACATGACCCTTGAGCCACTCTTGACAATTATGAAGAACAAATGTCTGTTAGAAACCACCTTTTTTTTATAATAGGGCCTGTAGTATTGTCGCATTTCAAAGCACCATGACCCAAAAAATTATAAAAATGACTTCTCAGCCACTGTTAAAAATTGTGAGGTAGAAATGCCACTTAGAAGCTACATTTCTGTTCCAAAGGACCATGATTATAGCTGTATCTCACCCCAAAACCATTGACAATGTGAAAAATTCTAAAGATAAAGTGAGTAAATGGAATATGGTTTTGTCATTAAACCTTGGTGTCTTTTACCGTCTCCATACCGCAAAACCAGCAAAATGATCTTTTGGGAACTGAGAATAAAAATTGCAGTGAGAAATTATCATTTAAAAAAACATTTTTCAAGAGGACCATTTCTGTTTGAAGAGGAATGTGAAGTAGACTGGCAACTAATCGTGACCTTGGCAATTGGGGCCACAACATCAGAGATCCATGCCTAATTCATCTTGATGAAAGTCAAACGATCAACATTATCTGTGGAAAGCCGGATGCGCTTGTCTGTAATGACTCCTCCAGCTGTGCTGAAGGTCCGCTCCGATTTGACGCTGGCTGCTGGGAAGGACAACACCTTTATGGTGTGGCGAGCGAGCTCGGGCAATTCATCCATTTTGGATACCCAGAAGTCGGAACACATCCAAAGACATCGGTGTTGAGACGCAGATAGTCATGCACCATGATCTTAAGCTGGTCTCTGTGTGTTGTATGTGTGCCCTGCATTACATGCGTTGCTGAGGTGGTAAATAAAGATTGCCAGAGGTCACCCATTAGGCTTCTGACACATTGCCTGCTGCTGCTGCCGCTACCGCTACTTGGCACTCTACTGCTGTCACATCGCTGACGTTGTTCCACCATGACATTTGAAGAACGTGAAGCAGACGAAACAGATGTCTCCAGTTGATCAATCAGCAAGGTCTCCATTTCCTGCATTTTACTCTCTGGATCGAGGGGCACTAGCAAACTGACCTTCCTCACCTTCCTCCTCCGCCTCAAATTCGAGCCGTCCACAGCTCCTGACCTGTGTGTGGACGGTCTACAAGACAAATTAATTTCAACTCAGCCTGGTTTCTCTGGGCCCGTGATGCCACCAGAGGACCTTGGGGGAAAGAGCCCTGCACCATCCCTGCGGTTTTGAAGAGCATGCGCAGAGCCTGAGAGCCACGTTACCACCAGAGACATCCACCCTGCTCACCCAGTGAGCTATCACAGAGATATAGTGGCCTTGGCCGTGCTCACTAGTCCATGTGTCGGTGGTAAGATGGACTTTTCCGAACACAGATGCAGACAACGCGCTTGAAATTTTAGATGAAACGTGGCTGGCCAGGGCAGGGACGACTTTTCTGGCAAAGAAATGTCTGCTCGGCATCTGGTATTGGGGGCAGGCAAGGGCCATGACGTGGCGGAACCCATCTGTGTCCACCAGACGGAAAGGCAACATTTCCAAGGCCAAAAGCCTGGCAATGCCGACATTCAGGCTTTTGGCTTTGGGATGGTTTGGGTTAAAGTGTTTCTTCTGCTCCCAAACCTGGAAGACAGAAGGCTGGCTGCAAGTCTGGCCGTTGAACGGAGTGCAGGTCGTGAAACTGGTGGAAGGAGAAAGAGTAGGATGGGTCTCTGGTGGTGCTGGTGGTACTTGGGCGATGGTGGAGGCTGAAGCGGAGGCTGATCCCTGATCATGACTCTGAGAGGAACGCTTGGCGGAGGAGGAGGAGGCGGAGACAGAGGTTGTGACAGTGGTTGGAAGCCCGGCATCGGTGTGGCCTTTTTTTGCCAAGTGTTGCCTCCATTTCAACTCATGCATTCGCTGCATGTGACTAGACATGTTGGTGGTGGTTAAACACCTAAGATTCTTGCCTCTACTTATGCATTTACGGCAAAGGCGGCATATGACATCGCTGGGTGAATCAGAGGCTTGCTCAAAGAAGGCCCAGGCTTGAGAGGTCCTGGACCTTTTTGACGGCGATAAGCGAGGAGCGGGGTTTCCGCTGACCGTTGCTGGCGGAATCATATCAGCGGACTTCTGCGACCGCCCTCTCCCTTTTTGAGGCGGGACCCATACTGACACTACCCCATCGTCTTCCTCCTCGTCCAGTGATGAAGCGCTCGCAAGCAAATTCTGCTGAAAAGACCACGTTGGATCCGCAATGTCGTCATCATCATCATCAATACAGGTGACTTGGTCGTCCTGACATTCTGCATCCAGGAGCTGCGGGCTACAAGCAAGAGGCACTGCAAGGCGTTGCCAACTGCCCGGGATTTTTGCCGATTGACCGGCTTCCTTCTCCTCCTCTGATGGCATCAGTAGCTGGGCGTCAGAGCAGACAAAATCATCCTCTTTGGCCTCTTGGTCTTTGGAAATGCTTTCTGACACCAACCGCATTTTGTCATCAAAGAGGTCTTCAGAAAATGGATTATCCACAGTGGTGGGTACACGAGTTGACATTTGGGCTGCCTTCGCTTCATGTTGGACGGATGCTGATGATGCTGATGACGACATTTGTGGCCGTGACTGGGAGGACGAGGAGGTAAGACTGCTGGATGCACGTTGCATTAACCACTGAAGAACAGATTGGCGACGCTGTTCGTTACTGAGATTCACAGGGCCCTGACCCAGCGATGACAGGCCTGATGGTCCTGCAACCGACGATCCACTGGCTTGCATGTTGTCGCCAGCACTGGAAGGAGCACCTTCTCTTGTTCCTCTACCTCCATGTCCAACCCCCCTCTTTGCTCGCTTATCACCTGCATTTTGCTTCATGTTCAGAAAGATAAAAATTTGAGAAGGTATGGAAGAGTTTTGGAAAGTCTCTTATTAAAAGACGACAAATCACAGCTATTCTTAAATCCCTCTTATTTCCTACAGCCAACTAGGATTAGAAACAGAATTGTTTCTAGCGAATACCTGTGTAATGCTGTCTTGTGTAAACGTAATACAAAAGCAACAGTGTTCTTCCTTCAGTCCCAGGGATTTACAACTGCCCAGTAGGACTAGCAATTGATAGTTTTCAACAAAATATCATACATGTGCACTAGCTGCGCCAAACTGAAATTCAACGAGCCCAATAAAACTATTCAGAAGTTACACGGATGAGAAATTGTGTTTTTTGCATGAATGAGAAATGAGAACAATTGCTAGAAAAATTTTCTATCAGAATTGTCGTACAGGGGGCGTGGCCTGAGCGGGGGATGTGAGCGGTCGCTTGTCACTTTCTCTCCAGGACTGAGCTCTAAATCGGCACAAATAACCCCTTATAGAGCGCACTGGCACTTACTGGCATCAACTCCTCTGCTACATAAGACGTCGCTCCTCTGCCCGGCGAAAACCTTTGCTGACTCGGTGTCCCACAACCGGAGTTCTGGGACGAAGTCTCCTGCCCTCTCCCCGGGTGCGGCGGGAAGCGCCGCCATTTCTAAAGGCTTACCTCCTGCATCGGACGCCTGCGAGCTACATCTGACACCTGGCCTGGCGCTTCCTCAGTGTCGGAGGTGCAGCAGAGCGTCCCGCTGCTGCTCAGCTCTTCGTTCTCCGGCAGTTTCGGGAAATCCCCTGCCTCTCCCGCAGTGGAGACGACACAGCAGCGCGGAGGAATACAGTAACGCGTGACAGCTCACGGCCCGGACACAGAGAGCGGCGGCGCGCCCTTCTTGGCCTCCTCAAGCTCCGGAGATTCTACAGGGGACCCCTCCTTTGTACAGATAAGTCCTGGGGCGACGGCATAGTGATCCGGGCGGGTGCCGGGTTGATCCCCTGAGTCTCCCTGATTCTCCTGCTACTGGGTGACTCCCTGGACAGTCTGCAGAAATCAGTCCTAGTCTTGGCGCGCACATGGCGGACCGCCATTTTATCCACTCCTGCATAGGATTCAGTTACCCAGCCAGCCTAAGCCGCAGCATCTGCCATCTCCTTATTGGGAACTACATTCCTATTTCAGCAACAAAAAGTGGCACCTGCCACTTTCGCCACTGATAAAAAGCCCCTCATAGCTTGTGGATAGGGGGTTGCATACTTCCATAAAAAGTGCAGCAGCTGTCATCTCATTGTTAAGGAGCAAACACCTAATACCTAATCAATAAAAAGCAGCATCTGTCATATTACTGATTAGTAGCAGCAGCTGACATTTTACTAATAAAGTCCAGCTTCTTCCATCTCCTTATTGGAGAGCAGCAGCCATCACCTCACTATTGGAGAGCAGCAGCCATCATCTCACTATTGGAGAACAGCAGCCACCATCTCACTATTAGAGAGCAGCATCTGTCATCTCACTACTAGAGAGCAGCATCCACCAGCTCACTATTAAAGAGCAGCATCTTTCATCTCACTATTAGAGAGCAACGTCTACCATCTCACTATTAGAGAGCAACGTTTACCATCTCACTATTAGAGAGCAACATCTACCATCTCATTAATAAAGAGCAGCATCTGCCATTTCACTTATAGAGAGCAGCATCTACCATCTCTCTTATAGAAAGAAGCATCTATTATCTCACAAAAAGAAAGTGGCTCCTACTACCTCACTAATAAAGAGCAGCTTCTGCCATCCCACTAATAGAGAGCAGCATATACCATCTCAACAATAAAGAACAGCATCTCCCATCTCACTAATAAAGAACTGCACCTGCCTTTTCACGAATAAAGAGCAGCATCGGCTATCTCACTAATAAGAAATTGTTCCTCCCATCTCTCTAATAAAGAGCAGCATCTACCATCTCTCTAATCAAGAACTGCACCTGCCATCTCACTAATAAAGACCAACATCGGCCATCTCACTAATAAGGAACTGTACCTGCCATCTCACTAATACAGAGCAGCATATGCCATCTCACTAATAAAAAGCAGCATCTGCCAGCTGCGTCTCCCACCCTTTTGTAAATAGCTGTATCTGCCTTCCCATTGTGAGCACCTCTATCTACCATCCTACTGGAAATTGCTGTGTCTATCATCTTACTGGGAATTGTAGCACCTGCCTTCTTACTGTGCATGATTGTATTGACCATCTCACTGTGTTCTACAGTGTCTGCCACACCATTGCATTACATCAACTGCACTTGTCTTCCCATACTGCTGTAAAGCCGCATCTCCCACCTTCCTGGAAATAGTGGTATTTATCAGCTTGTGTATATAGACACATTTGTCATCTCTCTGGGTACAGCCGCTCCTGCTTCTCTACCCTTAAGCAACTGCATTTACTATCTATCTGTGTATATCTCCATTGGTCATGTCTTGGTTGAACAGCTGCTCCTGCCACTGCATTAAATTCCGGCATCTCTCTTCTCGCTGAACGGCTACATCTGCCATCTTATTGAGTATAGTGACTAGAGATGGGCGAATCGATTCTAACGAAGTGGAATTCGTTTAGAATTTCAGGAAAACTTCGGTTCGGAACGAAGTCGAACTTTGGGGTACTTCGGGTGAACGAAGTGTGCTTTTCATTGATAAAATGGCTGCGAGCACATGGCGTTACATGGGGCAAAGCACTCTGGGAGGAAGAAGGGCATAGCCTGCATGACATGTGCAGAGATGAAGCCCATCAGAGACCGGCGGATTCTGTGGACGTCACCGCACTATATAAGACCGAGCGCGCCGCTGGGAGCTCACACTCCTCTCACTGTACTGACAGGGAAGGTGCTGCTGCGGGTGATAGCGCTTTCTGAAGAACTGATTTTTACACAGCGATTTTTTGTGGGTGTCTCAGCTTGTCTCAGAGACTGTTCTCTGAATGTTCTATTTCTGATTTTTTGGGGTATTGGATCTGAAATCCAGTGTGGTCCACTGCAGCTGCATATACATTCAATATCCAGTGGGATCTAAGCCAGTTCCTGTTGTATTCATTTAAAGAAACAGCGTTTTTACAATACAAATACCACTTCATTTTTGGCTGCTCAATTCTTTTGCGCAATTTACACCCGGGGGTTTAAATTTAAGCGTTGTTTTGTGGTGTGCTGACAAAAATAAAACCTCTTTTTAAACGCCAAAAAAATAAATTTTTTTTTTTAGCCTAATTCACAAGAAAATGTTAATTACAATTTTATCTCTTGTTGTGTGGCGTAGAAAATACCCCAAATTTTTAAACACGCTCCAAAGCTACTAGTTTTTTGGGGGCTCAATTCTATTCCCGAAAAATTAATCCCAGGGGTTTAAATTTTAAGCTTTGGGTTTTGTGGTGTGCTGACAAAAAAAAACCCGTCTTTTTCAACGCCAAATTATATTATTTTTTTTGGGTAGCCAATTTCCCAAAAAAGGCCAAAGGTTAATTAAAAATTTTATCTTTGTTTGTGGGTAGAAAAAACAAAAATTGAAAACAGCTACAAAGCTATATTTTGTGGTGGTTTCAATTCTATTGCGAAATTTTTAACATCCGGGGGTTAAATTTAAGCGTTGTTTTGCGGGTTGTGCTGACAAAAAAAAACCCGTTTTTTTAAACCCCCAAATTATATTTTTTTTTTTTTGGTACCAAATTCAAAAGCAAAAAGGGTTAATTACAATTTTATCTTTTGTTGGGGCGTAAAAAAAACGCCATTGTAACACGCTACAAAGCTATATTTGTGGTGGCTAAAATTCCTTTTGGGCCCAATTTAAAACCCAGGGGTTAATTAAGCGTTGTTTTTGTGGTGTGCTGACAAAAAAAAAACCGTCTTTTTCAACCCCAAAAATATAAAATTTTTTTTTTGGGTAGCCTTTTCCCAAAAAGCAAAGGTTAATTAAAATTTATCTCTTTTGTGTGGAAAAATACACCATTTTTCACGCTAAAGCTACTAGTTTGTGGTGGCTAAATTTCTATTGCGAAATTTTTACATCCGGGGTTTAATTAAGCTTTTTTTGGGCGGGTTTTGCGACAAAAAAAAAACCGTCTTTTTCAACGCCAAATATATATTTTTTTTTTGGTACCCTTAATTCAAAAGAAAAGGTTTAATTAAAATTTTTATCTCTTGTTTTTTGTGGCAAGAAAATACACCAGGGTAAAAAGCTAAAAAGCTACTATTTGTGGTGGCCAATTCTTTGCGAAATTTTTACATCCGGGGGTTTAATTAAGCGTTTTTTTTGCTGGTGTGCGACAAAAATAAACCTTTCTTTTTAAACCCCGCCAAATATATATTTTTTTTTTGGTACCTAATTCACAAGAAAGGTTAATTACAATTTTTATCTTTTGGGTTGTGTGGCGTAAAAAATTACCCCATTGTAACACGCTAAAAAGCTACTAGTTTGTGGGGGCCCCCCCAATTCTTTTTCGCAATTTACACCCGGGGGTTAAAATTTAAGCGTTTTTTTTGCGGGTTTTGCTGACAAAAAAAAAACCGTCTTTTTAAACCCCAAATATTTATTTTTTTTTTTGGTACCCCTAATTCACAAGAAAAGGGTTTAATTACAATTTTATCTTTTGTTTTTGTGGCGTAGAAAATCGCCTTTGTAACCGCTAAAAACTATAGTTTGTGGGGGCTAAATTTCTATTGCGAAATTTACTCCGGGGGGGTTTTAATTTAAGCGTTGTTTTGCTGGTGTGTCCCAAAAAAATTAACCTCTTTTTAAACGCCAAAATATATTTTTTTTTTTTGGTAGCCTAATTCAAAAAGAAAAGGTTAATTACAATTTTTTTCTTTTGGGTTGTGTGGCGTAGAAAATACACCATTGGAACACCTACAAAGCTATAGTTTGTGGCGGTAAAATTTATTGCGCAATTTACCCCGGGGGGTTAATTTAAACCCGTTGTTTTGCGGGGTGTCCCTGCCCAAAAAAAAACCCCCGCCCTTTTTTCAACCCCAAAAATATAAAATTTTTTTTTTTTTGGACCTAATTCACAAGCAAAGGTAATTAAAAATTTTTTTCCCCTTTGTTGTGTGGCGTAGAAAATACCCCATTAAAAAACAGCTACAAAGTTTAAAGTTTGTGGTGGCTAAATTTCTTTTCCCGAAATTTGTACACCCGGGGGTTTTTAATTTAAAAGCGTTGTTTTGGGCTGCTGGGGACAAAAAAAAACCGTTTTTTTCCCAACACCGAAATTTTAAACATTTTTTTGTAGAAAATTTCCAAAATTAAGGTTTAATTAACCTGTTTTTTTTTGGCCCTTTTTTTAAAAAATTTAATAAAAAAAAAAAAAAAAAAAAACCCAAAAAAAAAAAACCAAAAAAAAAACCCAAAAAAAAAAAAAAACCCAAAAAAACAAAAAAAAAAAAAAACAAAAAAAAAAAAAAAAAATTAAAAAATGTTTTTTTTTTCTTTTCCCCCTTTCCCCATTTTTGGAGCGAAATTTTATATCCAAGGGTTCCCCAAAAGCTTTTTAAAGGGGTTTCTTTTGGGAGTAAAAAAGGGTGTATATTTTTTTATACAGATAGCTTCATAAAACAGGGGTCTGTAATTTTGAACAAACAGTATGTCGGACAGGGGGGTGGCGGGCTCGGCAACGCGAGTGGCAGTTCACAAACATTTCTGAAAGGGGCCCAGGCCCGAAAGGCACAGCAAGGACGTCGGCGGGGGTTTCCCCCGGGTGAGGCCAAAAAACTGCCGTTTTCATTTTCCCGGGGGTGTGTTTTTTCAGCAACCCAAGGGTTATTGTTTGGGTTAAACTAGGCCCACCCCTTTTCCTCCAGAGGGAACATCTGCCCAACCCCAGCCAAGAGTCGGTGGGAACCTCAGACAAAACACTTGGGGCTTTGGCCCCGGGGGAGCGGGGGCGGCCCCCCACCTGCCCTCAGCCCCCCTCTGCCCCATCCAAATTTTCCCTCACCCGGGGACCTACTATGGGGTTTCCGGGGGCTCAGCGCCATTTTTAAAATTGGAGGATAAACAATTTTTGGGGGAATTCCCCGCTTTTTGGGGCAGGGGAAAAAAAGGGGGCCCAAATTTTCCCAAAGCTTTTTTGCATTTGGGGGCAAGTTAGTTGTGGAGAGTGGTGGGGAGGTCAGTGGTGAGAGGTCATGGGCCCTTACCAAGACCGGTAAATTGGGGAACAGTAGTGACGATAAAAACACAAATAGTTTGTTTGATTTTGCCGACCGAACTTGGGAGCCGGGTGAACCCAAAGGGCTTCTTTCATCGCCCAGGAAAAAGGGGGCGTAGTTTGCGCGTCAGGCGGGGGCGCACCCAGCAAGGGGGTTTGTCCCGTGATAAAGCAGGGTAGCAGCAGTGTGAGGTGGGGAGCCAAGGGCCAGGGGGTAAAAACCCCTTCCCCAGGTCCAAGACATTAGGGCACGGGGGCCCTCAGGGGGGCAGCGGCGGAAAGTTTCCCACTCAGTGCGGGCTTTGGGCCCCGGTTAAAAATTCATTACTGGGCGGGGGTGGCAGTTCTTTGCTAAGACCCCGGGAGGAGCCGAATATGGGTAATGTAGAATCTGGGGGAAGGAAATTTAAAGGGCGGGGCCCCGGGGGGCCCAAACCCTTGGGCACAAGGGCCCCTGCGTAAACCCATGCAGCGCCCCCATCCGGGGGGCCTGGGGAAAAAACGTGGTCAGATGTGGTGGTCCATCCTCCGCTGCGCAGCACAGCGGCCATTTGGCAGGGCATGCCATTTCACCAGTCAAGGCTCCACCCCCTTTTGCAAAAAGGGCCCTGTTTCTCTTTGACATCCCCCCCCCGGTCCAGAGGCCCCCTCTCCTCGCTATCATGGCGCCAGCAGTCGTTTCAGAGAGGCGTTTTAAAAGGGGAGCCCAACAGTATGCGTCCAACCACCAAGGTGCACCAGCTGACCGGGGCCCCTTTCCAATTTTGTTGGTACGGGAAAGTCCCCCCCCTTTTCCCAAAATGGTGGACTCTGCCCCCCATTCAGAAACAAATTTGGCTTGGGGCCGAGCCGAAAAGGAGATTTTCCAACCGTAATTTTTTTTTCCAAAAAAGGCCCGTACCACCCTTTCTTAAATATGTAAAAACGGAAAGGGGTGTCAGCCCCTTGAGTTTAAACGGTTTTTTTCCAAGGTACCCGGCGCGCGGAGTCGGGCTGTAACTACGGTCGGGGCCATTTACATGCCCTTTTTGGGGGCCCCCCGGGGTGAATGTGCCCCTGCCCGGGCCCACACCAAAACTTGGAAAAGGAGACGCCGTTTTTCCCCTCCACGTTTCAAATTTTGGGGCCCTGCGCCAATGTGCCCCCCTCCCCCCTCCTCCCCCCAACCACCCCCCCTCTCAGCCCCCCACAAGTACTGCCCCAAAACCCCTTTTACCACATGTGTAGGGACAGCGGTGTCAAAAAATTCTACACCTAGTTTTCCCTCGGCGAACGAAGTCACACAGGGGGGGAAAATGCTCCGCCCCATGCAGCAAAAAATTCGATGTGGGCTTTCTCCGCGCCAACGCAAATCGGAACCATGGTGACGGACAATGGGGGGAAAACATGGGGGTCCGCCCCTCCCCCCCCCCCGAGGAGGGATGGTCCATGCGCCCTCATGGCGCACTTGTTAAATTTCTGGTTGTAAAAAGGTTCCTGAAGCTTCCCCCGATTTTAAAAAACATTCTGAAAATGGCCAGGAAACTGTCATTTCACTTTTTCCATTCGTACAAAGCCCGGAAAAACCCTCCCCGAGTTCAGCGGCGAACCGGCCTCCCCCAAAAGCTCTGATATGCGATGTTTCCCCCCGCTGGAATTCCAGCCTGCACTGTTGGACCGACTGGGATGAACAGAGAAAGGCCCTTTAAAGATTTTTTGGGTATCCAGGCAGACAGGGGTACTCCCCTGGTAATTTGATGTCAGCCCTGGGGAGCTCATGGTGACACCTGCCTTTGTTGAGGGCCCTTCGAGGAGGGCCCCGTTTTTTGTCAGTCGCCAAAAGGGCTAGGGATGAATAACGCCCCTTTACTGCTTCAGTTTCCCGGAACAGATGCTGAAAAATTTTGTCTGGCAGGGGGGCTGGAGATTTGGCATACATCTCGTGGCCACATGAGTCCCCGGGGGGGGATGAAATGGAGGAGGAGGAGGGCTTGGAGGCCCAAAAACATTGTCTGGTGAAATGAGTGGGGTTTTCTACCCCGGTGACAAGAGAGGAGGAGCAGGGAGCAGCTGGAGGGGGGGGATTTGGGGATGAGGGAAACGAGGCAGAAAGACTCCCCAAACAAACCCTGGAAGTTTTAAAAAGTGGAAATGGAGGGAGGGAGCCCCCCGGATCACTTGTTTCAGATGTCCCCCCGCATGCTTATTTGCCTGGGTAGTGACGCCGAATAGTCACCCAAAAAACCCAGAGGGGTGACTTCTGGTCTCCACCCCATTGGACCCCCCGCTACCGGTCCAAAATGGGAGCCTTTTTCCCGCTATTTAAAAGGGAAAACAAAATCAAATAAATATAGGGAAAACCTCCCCTAATTTAGTTGGCCCCTTCCTATGTTCGGGAAAGTCCCCCCTTTTGACAGGGCTGAACCGGGGGGGTTCCCCCAGCGTCACGGGGGTACTGCCGCGGCTCCCGGGGGAAGGTGGGGGGGGTAGGAGCAGTACCGCTTTCCCTCCCGCGTAACCTAAGTCGGGAGTCCTAATGAGCGTTCCTCACCCGCCTAGTGAGGAGGGCATCCCCCACAGCACAGCAGCAAAGGGCATGGGGCATTCCCTGAACCAACCCGGTTTTGGCCTACTTGGACAGCAATCTGCCACCCCAGTTAGAAAAAATCCCGGACTACTGGCAGCCAAAATGGGGTGTGTGGCCCCCAACTTGCCGAGTTTGCAGTGGGAAGCTTGTCCCCCCCCCCCCTTCCCGGGCCCGTAGTTTTGGCATCAGAGGGGTGTTTTAGTGCGGCGGGGGGCCCTCGTTTCCCCAAGGGGGAACCCGTTGTTCCAAAGGGAAATGGGTTTAACGATGACCCTTTTCAAGATGAATCAGGCGTGGATGGCCAGGATTTCCACCACCAATGGCCCTTTGGGTCAGTCTGGGTTCAAAATACCTGCCTCAGCCACTATTCTTATGGGCCCCCACCCCCCGAGGGCCCCACATCTGGGTGATAGTTTCTCCATCCCGCCCTTTCCACCCTCTTTACCCGGGAATTTGGGATTGCCCCCCCCTCAACACTCTGTTTATTTGCCCCTCTTGTGCTCATGCTGCTGCTGCTGTTGTGTTGCCGGAAAATCCACATTTTCTTTTTCCACTCTGCGGGGTTATTTTTTTCCCTCCAGAATGTCAAATTTTTCACTCTTTCCCACCTTTCATTCCTTTTTCTTCCCAAAAAAAAAACCCCCAAAAACCCCCCCCCCCCCCCCCCAACCAACCCCCCCCCCCCCCCTTTTTTTACCTTCCCCTCCCCCCCCCCCCCACCCCCCCCCCCCCCCCCCCCTTTGCCGTCTGTGGCCTAATACTATTTTGCCACCCCGAAAAATGTCCAAATTTGGGCCCCCTCTTGCCTCAGCGAGCTGTGGGCTTCCCGTCGTGCCCTCCACACTGTTTTCAATTTTTGCCACTGTCGCCCATTCTGTTTCCGTGGCTGCTGCGTGCCCTAAACTGTGGCCTTTCTCCTGTTTTTGCCACCTCCCGAATTTTTTCAGTGCCCACTTTTTGACCCCATCTGCCGGGTTGGCTGTGCCGGTTTCCCTCCCCAAAATGTTTTCATTGTCCCCCTTGCGGCCCGGTACCGGGTTTTTCCACCTCCCGATTTTCATTGTGCCACTCTTGACCTATGCGTTGTCCTTTTAAACAAACCCCCACTTTTCTGTCCCTTTTTGCCCCTGCCTACCTAAGCCTTTCTGCCGCCCTGAACCCCCGCTCTCATCATTTTGCCGCTCTGTGGCCCAAAAACAATTTTTCCCCTGCCCGAAAGTCTTGGGGCCACTCTCTGCCTCTTTCTGCCCGCTTTACCCTGTCGTGCCCTCCACACTGTGTCATTGGGGCCCCTGTCTTAAACCTTTTGCGGGTTTCCCTTTGGGTGCTGCTTTGCCCTCCACATGTGGGCCCCCTCCGTTTTTGCCCCCCCCAGATTTTGTCATTTTGGGCCCCGTCGACCTTTTATGGCTGATGTGGGCTGCTGCCGTGCCCCCCCACTGTGGGCATTTTTGCCATGTCCTTTACCTTTTGCGCTGCGTTGGTCCCCGCCGTGCCCCCCACACTGTTTTCAATTGGGACCACTTTTTTCCTACTCCTTTTTTGCCAGCTCCGAATTTGTCAATTTTGCCTTTGCCTGACCCCATGCTGCTGCCCCCTGACCCCCACACTGTGTCATTGGGGCCACTCGCGGCCTGGTTTCTGTTTTGCCACTTTCCGAATGGGCATTGTGCCACGGGCTGACCTCATGCGCTGTGTCGGCCCCCGTCCACCTCCACACCTTTCACTAAGTTGCCCCCGGGCTCTCAGTTTTTTTTTTTCCATTTTTTTGTGCCCATGACTTTATCAGGCTAGTTCCTCTTCTTTTTTTTTGGTCAGTTTTCCCCCATAAGGGCCCCAGGCTTTTTTATAGTAAAGCGTTCAAACGGGGGCTCTGTGCGGTCAACAAAAACAAAACATTGTATAAAGACCAAACCAAGCCCCTTCATATTTAAGCAGGGCAAAACGTTCTACGCACCTGAGGCTCTGGCACCCGGAAATACCCGCTTTTTAACGCGATTGGGTGCCGAATAATTCGGAACGCAATTTTGTCGGGAAAAATTCGGCAAAGTGACCGAATCGAATTTTTTGGAAATCCCCCATCTCCAAAGGACTTTCTCGTCTCCTGCAAAATTTCCCCTGCCGCCTCCCATGTTAAACAATGTTCTGCTGCCCAACATTATCACCTTTGATCGTCACACTGTTGACTAGCTCTTCCCCCATCGTGCTATTTGAACAGCTATACTTCCGCCTCAGCAGAACATTACTCTGCACCCTTTGTTAAAACGTACCCGTGTCCTGCATTTAAAACAATGTCCTCCCATCCCCCATCCCACCTAATCTGATCCTTACACTGCTCAGATACTTTGTCTCCCAGCTGACTCCCCCCTGCTTTCTCACTGTTGGGGGACATACTTCCCTTCTCCCTTTAAGCCCACCCCCCGTCACCCCTGTTAAACAACCTCATCTTTGTACACTACTTAAAATCCGCCCCTTTTTAACTATATCGACAATTTTGGGTTCATGGGTTTTCCTTCATCGCTCCCCTTATTTTACTATCGGCATAGTTGCTTGGGTCTCCGCCTTGTACCGGACTCTCCCTTTTCCCACGGCGAACAGTTCTTCCTGCCATCTCATTGTTGAACGGCTGTTCCTGTCATCTCACTTTAAACGGCTCCTGCCACCTAATCGCCCTTCAGCAATTCCTGATAGCCTACTCTGCTCAACTGCATCTTCCACTCATCCAACAACAACTAATCTAAAATGGAAGGCACTTCCAAAAAGAATACCAAATCTCAACCTTCTAAACTTCCCGACTTTTTCTCTACCATGCCACAAAACGAGACAAGGTCAAAAAAAAGGTTTCTACAATTTTCTTCGGCACCTCCCTCTGTCTCCTCAGGGCAGAATCGGGGGATCTGGATAAATCATGACGACCATGAATCCCAACCTAAAAATGCATCCACTCTACAATGGCTGTTTTCCTCATTTCGTTCAAGTCTACAAGCTGATTTTAAGGGGATGATTTCTGACCTTAAACAGGACTTTCAGTCTCTAGCATCTAGAACTGAACATATCGAAACCAAAATGTCAGAATTCGCAGAATCTTATAATTCCCTCATCGATGCCAACAACACCTTAGAGGAAGAAGTCCAACGCCTCTCGAATAAAGTTTTAGACTTAGAAGATAGATCCAACGAAACAAGCACGCATCAGAGGAATACCTGAGCCCGGTTCTACCGGTATCAATTACACAGTTTCCCTAACTGACCTGAGGGCACTCACCCACAAATTTACAATTCAAGATCTAGTCATCGACAGAATACACAGAATACCCAAGCCAAGAAGTCTTCCCCAACAAATTCCAAGGGATACAATAGCCCGTATCCACTTCTATCATGTTAAGGAAGAATTTCTAAAGGCCCTTGGTAAAGTGGACTCTCTACCTGAACAATTTCAACTATATATTTATTCCAGATCTCTCTGCACCACTATGCTGCACAGACTGAATTCCAATCCTACACAAAACTCCTCAGGGAAAAACGAATCCCTTACAGATGGGGCTTCCCTGTAAAATAGCTCATCACTAAAGACGGAACTCAAATCACTTGTGCCACTCCAGATGAAGCATGCTCTACCCTGAGACACTGGAACATCCTCCTCAGCAATGATTCTAGTCCTGTCCGGAAGAAGCAACCCCGTCCGGAGATGCTCACCCCGTTATGGTCCGTGAAATCTTCCCATCTTCGCTCAAGCTCAGCAATTCAATGAATACCTACCTTCAAACATACCCTTTGTGCCTGACTTGCTCTTTAGTCTACACTGTAGCTCCTTCCTGGATTGATGACCTCTTCCAGTTCGATCTTTTTCTATGTTCTCTCACCCCTCTCATTGTATAGGCGGGACTGCCTCTTTTTTTTTCCCTTCTCCTAAGAGATAGTTGTCTATTACAAATGTTGCTGTTTTACAATTGCTTTGTTTATATGTTATTTACTCGGTGGTGTATTAATATTCTTAGCCTGTACTACACAAATCAACCTCCTCTCTTCCGACCTCTTCCTTCTAAATTAATCAGCTCTCAACTCTTTCTCCTACCATTAATATGGCATTGAAACTATTTTCACATAATGTGAAATGGTTAAATTCACTCTTTAAACGCTCACTTATGTGGAAAGAGGTTGCCAGGTCAAACTCCGATCTCATCTTTCTTCAAGAGACACACCTTCTTGAGACTGATGCGCATCGTCTTCACACCACCATTTTCCCGACATATAACAAGCTCATTCCCCAAAAAGAAGCAGTGTTGCAATTATGATAAAAAATACTGTCCGCCTTCCCGCCTTCTCAAATTAATATCAGCCCCCTTAGGTAGATACATCATCTTGATCTGTGAGATAAACCCCAAAACCCTTTCACTAGTCCCCCTATATGACCAAATTACCAAAACCCAAATCCCCTTTGGGTTTGAACGTTTTGCTCCTCCCAACTGAAAAAAATTTCCCCGCATCTCTCTTCTCCTTGAACATTTTACATCTCCCTTTTTAAAAGAGATAGTGACATTTTCGTCACTGCGAATCCCATCCCGCCACCCACTGTAAAAACAGATGCTTTGCTGCCCAAACCCTTTGTCCCCTTTTTTCCCGTTGCCACATTGTTTGACTAGTTGCTTCCACCACCCGGCTTTTTTGAAACAGCTTATTTGCGTCTCTTTTGAAAGAAACAGTTACATTTTGCCGAAATTTTAAATAGCTGTACCCCTGCCCTCCAGTTGAAAAAATTTATGCCACCTCTCCACCAAAACCTAAAATCTGATCCCCTCACACTGCTCAATCCCTTTTGTCTCCCTCACTGCTGAAAATGCTCTCCGGCTTTCCCTCATGTTGTACGGAAATACTTTCCTTCTAAATTGCGTACAGCCCCCTCCGTCCCTCTTTTTTAAAAACCTCATGTTGTACAGCTACTTTAAAAACCCCCGTACCCATTTAAATAAAATCTGGGTACGCGGATTTTATCGGTTTTCCTTAAACGCAGGGTAATAGCCCCCCTTATTCTTTTTCATCGCTGCATAGGTTTTCGGTTCATTTTTGAAACTTGTCCCAGGGGAATTTTCCCCTTTTCCACGGGGGAAACCGGTTTTTTCCGCCAATCATTTTTGAACGGCTGTTCCTGCCACTAAACTTTAAACGGCTCCTCCCACCTCTCCCCTTAAAGAAATTCCTGATAGCCCTCTCCCTCAACTGTTTTTCCCCACCACCCAAACCCAAAAACAATCAAAAAAGGGAAAGGGGCCATTCCAAAAAAAAATTAAAAATTTCTAAACCCTTCTAAATTTCCAGCCCTTTTTTCCTTCCCAATGCCAAAAAACGAGAAAAGGGAAAAAAAAGGGTCTCCCAATTTTTTTTCCGGCCCCCTCCCTCTGTCCCCTAAAAGGGGCGGGAATCGGTGGATCTGGCCCATCATAGGGCCAAAGGAATCCCAACCCCCTAAAGATCCACCTACAAGGCTGTTTTTTCTTTCTTTTTAAAGTCTAAAAGCTGTTTTTTTAAGGGGGATGATTTTTGCCTTTAAACAGGCCTTTCTTCTCTAGTTTAAAAACTGAAATATCGAAACCAAAAGGTCAGAATTTTGAAAATTTCCTCAAAATTCCCCTTTTCATCGAGCCAACAACACCTTAGGGGAAGAACCCAAAACCCCCTTTTTCGAAAAAATTTTTAGACTTAGAAGATAGATCCAGAGAAAAACGTACGCATCGAGGAATACCTGAGTTTTTCTACCGGATCAATTACAAAATTTCCTAATTGACCTGAGGGCCCACTTCACCTCCCAAATTTACAATTCTCAAAAAATCTAGCCCTCGCCCGAAAAAGAATCCCCAAGCCAAGAAGTCTTCCCCAACAAAATTTCCAAAAGGGGTTTTACAAAAAAAGCCCGAAATCCACTTCTTTTCATTTTAAAAAGGAAGAATTTCAAAAGGCCCTTCGAAAAGTGGACTCTCTCCCTGAAAAAAATTTTCCCAAACAAAAACCTTATTCCAGATTTTCTCTGGACCCCAACTATGTGCACGGACTTGATTCCAACCCTAAAAAAAAACTCCTGGGGAAAAACGAATCCCTTCGGGATGGGCCCTTCCCCTTTAAAAATTTGCCCCAACAAAAGACGGAATAAAATAAACTTGTCCCACTCCAGATGAAGCATGCTCTCCCCTGAGACACTGGAAAATCCTCCTCAGCAAAGTTTTCTAGTCCGGGCGGAAAAAGGGCAACCCTTTCCCAAAGATGCTCCCCCCCGTTTTTGGTTTCCGTAAAATTTTTTTCCCCCATCTTGCTAAAGTTCAGATTAATTTGAATACCTCCCCTTCAAACTTTACCCTTTGTGCCTGACTTGCTCTTTAGCCCTACACTGGAGCCCCTTTCCCTGGGGGAAAATTGACCTCCCCCCAGTTCGATCTTTGTTCTATGTTCTCTCACCCCTCTCTTTTACGAAGGCGGGATCCCACTTTTTTTTCCCTTTTCTCCTAAGAGTATTTGTGAGTACAAATGTTGCTTTTTTTCAATTCCCTTTGTTTTTATTTTATTTACTCGGCGTGTTTTAATATTTTTAAACCCTGAAATTTTCACAAATAAAAAATCCTTTTTCCCGATTTTCCTTTTTAAATTTTAAATTTCAGCTCTAAAAACTCTTTCTCCTCCCCATTAATAGGCTTTGGGAAACTATTTCACAAATGTGAAAGGTTTTTTTTCACCCTTTTAAAAACGCCTTATGTGGAAAGGGGTTTTGCCAGAAAAACCCCGGATACATCGGTCTTCAAGAGACACCCCTTCTTGGGCCCCCGGGATCGCACTTGTTTCACAACCCCCTTTTTCCCAAACACATATAACAAGCCTTTCCCCCAAAAAAGAAAGCAGGGGGTTAAAAATTTTTGGAAAAAAATACTTCCCCTTTCCCCAGCCTTCTCAAGAAAATTTAAATTTTCCTTTTGGTAGTAATCATCTTGACCGTGAGCTAAACCCCAAAACCCTCTTACACTATCCCCCCTATATGCCCAAAATGCCAAAAAAATCCCCTTTTATTAAAAAAACCCAAAACGGAGGCCAAAAGAGTGAGAAAGGGTGGCTTAGTCACCCTGTGGAGACTTTAATATTGGGTCGACAATCCCCCGGGACAGACCAAGTTGAGCGGATCCCCGCCTGTTGATTTAAAATTTTTCCCTTTCTAAAAGAAAATCTTCATGGCATCTGGAGATACTTACATTCATCTGAAAGAGATTATACGTTTTTTTTCCCACCCCCATTCAGTTGACTCTTGAATCGATTACTTCCTTGTGGATAAAATAACACTTCCGCAAGTGTGTGCCTCTACTATTGGCCACATCACATAGTCGGATCACGCCCCGGTAAAGTTGCTTATAAAATCCTCTTTTCCTACTTCTCAATCTCGATTGTGGAGACTTAAAGGGGTTGTCTCACTACGAAGATTATCGTTAAAAATGTGGGGACCAAAAATCTAAGAATGTACGTCTTTGGTTACTATTGGCAAAGTGCTATGGTTTTAGAGAACGGGCTGGATTACTTGTGCTTAGCAACGGTGTTTCCTTTGCATGTGCAACGGTGCACATGCAAAGGAAAGGCAGTAAAGAGGAGGGGCAGGGTTGTGTGTATTGGCAGGCAAGGAGGAGAAGCAGTGAGAGGACATGCAGGGGGGTTGTGTGTATTGTATCCTCTTCACTGCCTCTCCTCCATCCCTGTGGCTGCCTATACACCATCCCTGTGGCTCCCAATACAACCCTCCCCGCTCTTCACTGCCTCTTTGTCCCTGCATGTCGCTGCCAATACACCAACCCCTCTGCATGTCCTCTCACTGTTCTCCTCCATGCCTGCCAATACACACAACCCTGCCCCTCCCTTCACTGCCTTTCCTTTGCATGTGCACGACCTGGGCAGGACAGAATGCTTCCCTGACCAGTAAACAAACACCGTTGCTAAGCACATGTAAACCAGCCCCTTTTCTAAAAACCGTAGCACTTTGCCAATAGTAACCAAGGACGTACATCCTTAGATTTTTGGTCCCCACATTTTCAACTATGATCTTCGTAGTGAGACAACCCCTTTAACAACTTTCTACTTAAATCTCCCAAAAATGTGGCATATTTGGAAAAACACCTCCGAGATTACTTTGCCTTAAACATTAATTCTGTTTCCTCGCCAACTTCACTTTGGTGTACCCATAAAGCCTATATCCGGGGTATCTTTATAAAACTTGCTAGCAGATGTAAAAGAGAATTTAATCACACCCTAGATTCACTTCTCACTAGCAAAATAAAAAAAATAAAAAAACACTTACAAAACTTCAAAATGACCTCCAAACTCACTACCTTCAATACTATGAGAGGAACCCTAAAATAAACTGAAGGGTGGCAATTTTATGTTCAAGGAGATCCCCCCTCTAAAATTCTTGCTCGAAAAATTTTAAAATCCTTCAAGCACGAAAAAAAATTTTTCCAAATTATCTACTGACGGAAATGAAAACTCGGGAAATTCCCATAGATATCGCCAATGAGTTCCTCATTTTTTTCAAAGCTGTAAAATTCAAAAAAAGAAGAAAAATTTTTTTTTCCCCCTCAGATGAGTATTAACCCCTTTCGGGCATCTTAACCTTCCCCAAAATTAAAGGAAGCACAACTAAAACCCGTAAATCCCCCTTTTTAAATATAGTTTGAAGTACAAAAAGTAATCAGATTAGTAAAATTAAAAAAAAACACCAGGCCCCGATGCATCTCCAATGAATATTCCCCAGCTTTTTTACAGAAATTTTGGCCCCGCACTTTGACTGCAATGTTCACCGTATCCCCTCCACACCAAAAACCCTTTCCCAAAGAACTTTTTGCATGCAAAAATTAAACCACATTACCAAAACCAGCAAACCTGAAACCAATGTCGCAAAAATGGACCTATATCGCTACTGAATACCCATATAAAAATATTTGCCAAAAACCTAGCTCCCGAATTAATCTTATCCCCCTTCTCTATACAAAAATATCAAAAAAGGGTTTTGTCCCCCGGGAGAAAAAGCCAGGAAGCCACCCGGGCGTCTTTTAGAAAACCCCGTTCAGGGGTTCAGGGAACCTCGAAGCCAATATAGCCTTCCTTTCCCCTCCCCAAAAAGCCGAAAAGGCTTTTTTGTAGGTGAACTGGAGAAACCCAGAAAATTAAAACCTTACAGAAAATTTTGGGTTTTCGGGTTTTCCCGGTATCTGCTATTATGAACCCTTGTATTCTACCCCCCCCAGCTTCAGTATTTTAAATTCAGGATTTTTTTTCGGAACCCCTTTTAAAAACCCTTAAAAAAATGGTAAAAACGTCAGGGATGCCCTTTATCCCCCCCCTTTTTTTTTTCTTTGTATTTAACCCCCGAGAAGATTAGAAACAATCCCCTTTAAATTTTCCGGGGTTAAATACTAAAAAAACGAATTTTACAAAAAAACGCCCCTATGCTGACGATGGTTTTATGCAATAGTTTCAAACCCTCAAACCCTCAAAACCGGGCCCTTTTGGAAACTTTCAAAAATTAAATTCCCCAAATTTTCTTTTACATAAAAATAATAAAAAAATCCCTTTATTTTTTTTTTAACAAAATACCTCTTCCCAACTTCCATTCTTAAAGGATTTTGGCTTTACCCTAACACAGTCGTCATTAGATTACCTAGGGATTAAAGTAACTTCTACCCCACAAACCACTCTAATCACAAACTTTGATCTTCTATATACAGAATTGGAGGCAGAAATAAAAAGGATGAATAATCTCCAATTATCTTGGATAGCCAGAATTAACATCCTAAAAATGTCTCTATTACCTAAGTTTATTTACCTTTCTCGTACAATTCCATATCTCATACCCAATTCAATAATTACTAAATTGCAACGATTATTTACAAACTTCATCTGGAATGGTAAAAAAAAGCAAGAGTTAAACAAAACCTCCTATTCCATAGCCACAAAAAAGGCGGACTGGCCGTTCCCAATCTACAAACGTATAATATTGCGATCCTTTTGGAACAAGCTCTTCCCCTATGGTCAAACGACACGTCATCCTCCTGGGCACAGTTAGAGAGCTCTTCTTTCTCCCCACGTCCGGTCACTACACATCTTAAAGCATCTCTCCTGGGGGGCCCCGACTCCGTCCTCTCCCCTACAATCCCTATCGGACCTTTTTAATCTATGGAAAGAATATGTAGTCAGTAACTCTTGGATCTCTCTTCCTAAAGAGCACACTCCTTTAGACGTCTTGAGTTGTTGGGATGACAACTTTTCATCCTCTTCTTGGACACACTTGGACAAATACTCAATTGACCAGTTTTTCCATGATAACGGAGTCTTAAAGTCCTTTGCTGACCTTATGCACTCTCATAATCTGAGCAGACCAAATATCTACTTCTTTCAATATCTGCAAATTAGACATCTTATCACTTCAATGAACTGGCCCCACTCACCTACCGCCCCATCTGACTTCCATAAATTTCTCTTTAAGAAAAAAGGCTTTGAAAAAGGCTTATCCTTGCTTTACCATATGATCACTGATAAATTAGTTGTTGACACACCCTCTCACGTACTCAAATGGGAAAAAGAATTAGCTAGACAATTCTCCTCTGAACAATGGGACAATGCCTACACAGCCTCCTCACAACTCTCTAAATGCCTTAACCACACTGAAATCATGCGTAAAATTCACCATCGCTGGTACTTACCACCTACCCGCCTTGCACATATGATCACTGGCTCCTCTGGTTTGTGCTGGAAAGGTTGTGGTCAATTGGGAACTTTACTTCATATGTGATGGGGATGTCCATGTATAAAAAAGTTGTGGAGGGCGGTGTTCCGTCTGATATCTCGGATCACTGGCTTCCAGTGTAAACCTACTCCACATCTTGTAGTATTAGATATTGGGCTCTCTGAAATTCCTCCCTCTTTAAGAACAATATTCTTCCATGTTTTAATTTCAGTCCGCACAACAATCGCTATGGCCTGGAAATCCTCTGATATCCCTACAATCTCTGAAAGTATCAATAAAGTGAACTTCAACTGTCATTGTGAATTAAAACTAGTGGATCCCCCGCATATTTGTCTCAAAAGAAGGTCGTTATGGGAACCCTGGCTATCGTCTAGATTCTGCTCCAGTACTCCCCACCGATTAAATTCTCCTCCTCTTTCTATACCACACCGTTTGCATTACCGTATTGTACATATGACGTATCTTCTATTGTACACCGTCGAGTTATGTGTTTACTTTAACTTGATTTTTTTTTTCCCTGCTGTTGCAGGTCTTTCTTTAGCTGTTACATGCTGTGTTTTATTATTTACTGCACAATGTATGTAAGCTACTTTGAATTACCTGCTCATGTTCTACTTTAATAAATCAATGTTGAAAGAATTGTCGTACAACGTGGCTATTTGAAAAAACTAGGGCCGCACCACGTGCAATACAGCTATTTAAAAATTATTCTGATAACAAACGGTGGTTTTTGTACCTATAAATACACCTGCGGTGACTACAAAATTGCTGTATTCAAATTTAAGTGCAAGGTGGCTCTATGAACAAAGCTGGACTGCGTCAAAGTGAAAAACACGTAATTAAATTGTGTACGGATAATAAAACATGGTTTTTGCACCTATCAATACACCTGCGGTGACTACAAAATTGCTGTATTCAAATTTAAGTGCAAGGTGGCTCTATGAACAAAGCTGGACTGCGCCAAAGTGAAAAACACGTAATTAAATTGTGTATGGATAACAACACGTGGTTTTTGCACCTATAAATACACCTTCGGTGACTACAAAATTGCTGTATTCAAATTTAAGTGCAAGGTGTCTCTATGAACAAAACTGAGCCGCACCAAAGTAAAAAAAAACACCTATTTGAAATGTATACGGATAATAAAAGTTTAGTTTTGCACCTATCAAATACACCTGCAGTTACTAGAAAAGATCTGTATCCTAATATCAGTACAGGCTGTACAACATACAAGTAATATTTCACCAAAAACTGGCCAAAAACTGTTAATCAAAACCCATTGCATTGCTGGGTCAAATCAAATTTTGGGGTGCACATTTTCCACTCTCCTTTCAAAACCGTCCCTGCCCACCTGTGTTTTTGTGTTCGCCTGCAACCCCCCCCCCCCCATAGACCCACCTCCCTCAGCTGTACAGCGCTAGATGCTCCTTTACAGGTCTCCGCCTAAGTAACTAAAAATCTCTAATCTACCTAAGTTCTAATGTTCACAGCTAAAGCATAGTTGTCTGTGTGAACAAATAGAACAGTTTCTCTGAGCTGTTTTGAGAGAGACCGAGCACACGTCCTGCTCTTATGATACACAGACACACACTGAGGCTGAACAGGAAGGGCTGTTCTATGTAAAATGAGGTCATGTAATTTTTCCAGCCAATCACAACTATACAAATCCCAGTCTTGACGTCGCACACCCAGCTCACCCTGTTCTATTCTATAAGCTGATTTGCTGGCCGCCAAAATGACAGGAAGCGCTAAAAATGGCGCGATAATAATAGATTATGCGCAGATTTTCACCTAAATTATCGCGTGATTGAAAAAATCTGATCAACATAAAAACCGTGCCGATTTCAACGTTGTCGATAATAATCGCTCAACACTACCAGCAGCTACCTTTCACACAAACAAGACACTGGTATTAGAAATGGCACATGGGAACATGGGAAATTATAAAAATGACCTCTCAGCCAGTGTTAAAAAGTGTGAGGAAGAAATGCCACTTAGAAACCATGTTTCTGTACCAAAGGACCAAGATTATAGCTGGTTTTGGACAGCACAATGCCCCCAAAAATTATAAAAATGACCTCTCAGCCAGTGATAAAAATTGTGAGGAAGAAATGACAGTTAGAAACCAGATTTCTGTACCAAAGGACCTGAATTATAGCTGATTTTCACAGCATCATGACCTCAAAACTATTGACAGTGCTTGAAATTTTATTAAAGACATTTTTTTCATGAAACCGTGTACAATTGGTATCTTTTACAGTCTCCTAACCGCAAAACCAGCTAAATAACGTTTTGGGCACTCAGAATAAAAACTGCATTAAGAAATGATCATTTAAAACAAACATTTTTCAAGAGAACCATTTCTTTTGGAAGAGGAATGTGAAGTAGACCGGCAACTAATCAGTGACCTCGGCAATTGGGGCCACAACATCATCAGAGATCCATGCCTGATTCATCTTGATGAAAGTCAAACGATCCACATTGTCAGTGGAAAGCCGGATGCGTGTGTCTCCTCCCGCTGTGTTGAAGGTCCGCTCAGATATGATGCTGGCTGCTGGGCAGGACAACATCTCTATAGTATGGCGAGCGAGCTCGGGCCATTCATCCATTTTGGATACCTGGAAGTCAATTGGGTCCGGAACATATCCAAAAACATCAGTGTTGAGACGCAGATAGTCGTGCACCATAATCTTAAGCCGGTCTCTGTGTGTAATATGTGTGCCCTGCATTACATGCGTTGCTGAGGTGGTAAATAAGGATTGCCAGAGGTCACCCATTACATCCTTCTTTGCTCGCTTACCACCTGTAGTACGCTCCAAGTTCAGGAAGAGAAAAATTTAAATGGTACAGAAGAGATTTTCACAGTCTCTTATTGTGAATCTGTACTGCAAAGACGGCAAATCACAGGTATTCTTAAATACCTCTAATTTCCACTGGCCAACTAAGATTAGAAACAGAATTGTTTCTATCAAATACCTGTGAAATGCGGTCTGGTGGAAGAAATATGTATAACACAATTTGCGTACAAATGAGCTCTTTGCGCCAAACAGACGCAAAAACTGCAATAAGTGTATTTAAATGTTATATGGATTAATATTGCGGTCTTGGCACCACTGACAACAGGCGCAATTTACTAGGAAATATGTATAACACAATTTGCGTACAACTGAGCTCTTTGTGGCAAAAAAACGCACTAAGTGCAATAGAACTATTTAAATGTTCTATGGATTTAATATAGCGGTCTTCGCACCACTGACAACAGGCGCAATTTACTAGGAAATATGTATAACACAATTTGCGTACAAGTGAGCTCTTTGCGCCAAACAGATGCAAGGACTTCCAAAGAACTATTTAAAAGTTATAGGTATAAGTTATGCCGGTTTTGGGAACACTGACACACAGTGAGTGCAATAGAACTGGAAAAAAAAGGGACAATTTCACCTCCTATCAGAGGTCTGCTGGCCAAAAAAGAGGTAAAAAACATTGCTTTAACAATTCAAGGTAACAGGACACACTGGGCTACACAATATCTCCCTTCCTTTCCAAAGGCTCTCCTCCTGCCGACCCCCTCCACCCCATCCTCCGCGCGGCTGCACACACCAGTAGAAATCGTTAAAACTTTCTCTAACTAAATAAGAACTGAAATTCTCTAATCTAACTATATTCTAAGCTACAGCTAGGTGGATTTTTTTTTGTATTAGAAGAGACTGTCTCTCTAAGCTGTTAGAGCAGCTATTGGTTTAGACTAGGGATGAGCGATTATAATCGACAAAGTTGAAATCGGCACGGTTTTTAGGTTGACTTTTAAAGAAGAATCTAGCGCTGTATAGCCATAGGGGGGGGGGCCGACAGCCAGGCTGGCTTTGGAAAGGGGGGTGTATATTGTGCACCCCAGACTCTGCTTTGAACCTGCATTGAAATAGCTTTTTTTAACCACTTTTTGGCCAGCACACCTCGCACCTAAGGTGAAATTGTACCTTTTTTTTGGTGCAGCCCAGTTTTGTTCAAAGAGCCACCTTGTACTTAAATTTGGATACAGAAATTTTCTAGTAACTGTTGGTGTATTTCATTGGTGCAAAAACCACCTTTTCTTATCCGTATAACTTTTAAATAGCTGTATTTCACTTTGGTGCAGCCCAGTTTTGTTCAAAGAGCCACCTTGTACTTAAATTAGGATACAGAAATGTTCTAGTAACTGTTGATGTGTTTCATTGGTGCAAAAACCACCTTTTGTAATCTGTATAACTTTTAAATAGCTGTATTTCACTTTAGTGCAGCCCAGTTTTGTTCAAAGAGCCACCTTGTACTTACATTAGGATACAGAAATTTTCTAGTAACTGTTGGTGTATTTCATTGGTGCAAAAACCACCTTTTCTTATCCGTATAACTTTTAAATAGCTGTATTGCACTTTGTTGCGGCCCAGTTTTGTTCAACAAGCCACCTTGTTCTTAAATTAGGATACAGACATTTTCTAGTAACTGTTCTCGTGAGTCATTGCTTTAAAAAACGCAATTTCTCATCTTTGTAAATTTTGAATAGTTTTATTGCGCTCGGTGAATCTCAGTTTGGTGCAGATAGAGCATTGTATGATAGTTTGTTGAAAACTATCAATTCCTAGTCCTACTGGGCAGTTATAAATCCCTGAGACTGAAGGAAGAACACTGTTGCTTTTGTCTTACGGTTCTTCCACCAGACCGCATTTCACAGGTATTCGCTAGCAACAATTCTGTTTCTAATCCTAGTTGGCTGTAGGAAATTAGAGGGATTTAAGAATAGCTGTGATTTGCCGTCTTTCAATAAGAGACTGTCAAAAACTCTTCCATACCTTTTTAAATATTTATCTTTCTGAACATGGAGAGAAATGCAGGTGGTAATCGAGCAAAGAGGGGTGTAGGACATGATGGTAGAGGTACGAGAGAAGGTGCTCCTTCCAGTCCTGGTGACAACACGCAAGCCAGCGGATCGTCGGTTGCAGGACCGTCAGGCCTGTCATTGCTGGTTCGGTGCCCTGTGAATCTCAGTAACGAACAATAACGAAATGACGCCAATACGTTCTTCAGTGGTTAATGCAACCTGCATCCAGCAGTCTTACCTCCTCGTCCTCCCAGTCATGACCACAAATGTCATCATCATCAGCATCCGTCCAACATGAAGCGAAGGCAGCCCAACTGTCAACTCTTCTACCCACCACTGTGGATAATCCATTTTCTGAAGACCTCTTTGAGGACAAAATGCGGTTGGGGACAGAAAGCATTTCAAAAGATCAAGAGGCCAAAGAGGATGATTTTGTCTGCTCTGACGTCCAATTGCTGATGCCATCAGAGGAGGAGAAGGAAGCTGGTCAGTCGCCACAAATCCCGAGCGGTTGGCAACATCTGGCAGTGCCTGTTGCTTGTAGCCCGCAGTTCCAGGATGTAGAATGTCAGGACGAGGAACTCAACTGTGTTGATGATGATAATGATGACAACATTGCGGAACCAACGTGGTCTTTTCAGTAGAATTTGCTTGCGAGTGCTTCATCACTGAACGAGGAGGAAGACGATGGGGTAGTGTCAGTACGGGTCCCGCCTCAAAAAGGTAGAGGGCGGTCGCACAAGTCCGCTGAGATAATTCCGTCAGCCACGATCAGCGGAAACCCCGCTCCTCGCTTATCGTCGTTGAAAAAGTCCAGGACCTCTCAAGCCTGGGATTTTTCGAGCAAGCCTCTGATTCACCCAGCGATGTCATATGCCGCCTTTGCTGTAATCGCATCAGTAGAGGCAAGAATCTTAGGTGTTTAACCACCACTAACATGTCTAGTCAAATGCAGCTAATGCATGAGTTGAAATGGAGGGAACAGTTGGCGAAAAAAGGCCACACCGATCCCGGGCTTCCAACCACTGTCACAGCCTCTGGCTCCGCCTCCTCCTACTCCGCCATGACCAAGCGTTACACATCTGCCCATGTCTCTCAGAGTCATGATCAAGGATCAGCCTCCGCTTCAGCCTCAACTGTTGCCCAAGTACCACCAGCACCACCAGAGACCCATCCTACCCCTTCTCCTTCCACCAGTTTGACCTGCACGCCGTACAGCAGCCAGTCTAGCAGCCAGCCTTCTGTCTACCAGGTTTGGGAACAGAAGAAACACTTTAACCCAAACCATCCCAAAGCCAAAAGTCGGCATTGCCAGTCTTTTGGCCTTGGAAATGTTGCCTTTCCATCTGGTGGACACAGATGGGTTCCGTCACATCATGGCCCTTGCCCGCCCCCAATACCAGATGCGGTGTAGGCATTTCTTGTCCTGAAAAGTCGTCCCTGCCCTGGCCAGACAAGTGTCATCTAAAATTTCAAGCGCGGTGTCTGCATCTGTGTCCGGCAAAGTCCATCTGACCACCTATAGATGGACTAGTAAGCACGGCTAAGGTCGCTATATCTCTGTGACAGCTCACTGGGTGAGCTGGGTGGATGTCTCTGGTGGTAACGGTGGCTCTCAGGCTCGGCGCACGCTCTTCAAAACTGCAGGGATGGTGCAGGGTTCTTTCCCCCAAGGTCCACTGGTAGCATCACGTGCCCATAGAAACCAGGCCGTGTTGAAATTAATCTGTCTTGGAGACCGTCAACACACAGGTCAGGAGCTGTGGACGGCTCTTCGCAACGAGACCGAGCGCTGGCTGGGTGACAAGAAATTTGTGCCAGGCAAGGTGGTGTGTGATAACGGTCGTAATCTCCTGGCTGCCCGTAAGATTGGTAGGCTGGAGCACATCCCTTGCCTGGCACACATCATGAACCTTGTCGTCCAGAAATTTCTAAAGCGCTACCCGGGTCTGGACTGCCTGCTGAGGAAGGCTCGAGGTCTGAGCTCACACTTCCGCCGTTCGCACCCTGCTTCTTCCCGCCTGGCTGCGTTGCAGCGTCAGCTCGGCCTCCCCGTCAACCGTCTCATTGTTGACGTGGCAACACGCTGGAATTCCACCCTCCACATGCTCCAGCGATTGTGGCAGCAGCGCCATGCCATTACGGAGTACGAAATGACACATGGCCTGACAAGCAGCAGTGCGGACCTCGGGGTGTTGAGCCACCGAGAGTGGAGGCAGGTGAAAGAGCTTTGCACCATCCTTGCCAGTTTTGAAGAAGCCACCAAAATGGTCAGTGTGGACAATGACCTTGTCAGCATGAGCATTGTGGTGATCTTAGTTCTGGAACGATCGTTGGACACTCTGAAACATCAGGTCTCACCAGTGACGGAGGAGGAGACGGACACAGATGCGGAAACGGAGCCTTTCTCTCCGTCGAATCCAGAAAGCCCAACAGTTTCACAACTTTATCGGTCTATATTAGGCAGTGGTTCGGGGTCCAGGGCTAGTGCAAGGCGGTGCCTCAGCTCTCAGGGTGCATCATCTGAGGCAAGTCAGGGCTGTGGAAGCTGTGCCGGAGGAAGAGGAGGAGGAGGAGGATGAGGTGTTCCTGGATACCGACATTACCGATGTCCCTGCCTTGGAAAGAGGTTGGCACGAATTTGAGGCGGAGGAGGAAGATGAGGAAGATCAGTTTGCTAGTGCTCCTCGACCCAGAGGCTTGGGAAATCAAGGCTCCATCTCTCACATGAGTGCTTGGATGCTCCATTTCCTCCAACATGATCCTCGCATTAAGGCCATCAAAATGAACAACAGTTATTGGGTGGCCACACTCCTCGATCCCCGGTACAAAGCAAAACTCAGCACTTTTATTACACCCACCGAAATAGAGAAAAAAATGCAGGAATTGGAGACCGTGCTGATTGATCAACTGGAGACATCTGTTGCGTCTGCTTCACGTTCTTCAAATGTCACGGTGGAACAACGTCAGCAACGTGACAGCAGCAGAGTGCCAAGTAGCCGCAGCGGCAGCAGCAGCAAGCATTGTGGCAGAAGCCTAATGGGTGACCTCTGGCAATCCTTATTTACCACCTCACCAATGCATGTAATGCAGGGCACACATACGACACACAGAGACCAGCTTATGATCATGGTGCACGACTATCTGCGGCATCATCAACCCGGTCCAGCATGTTACATCGGTATCAAGGTTCTTCTTTATCTGGGGAAGTACTCTTTTTGTTGCGCCCATGATAATCTTTTTAAAGGGATGTGAGTTTTGTGGACATATTTTTATCTGGTACTTGATTATATATGAATACATTGGTCTTTTGCATGCTGGTAATATGCCTCTATGTACCTTATATTTCTTTGTGACACATGTTGTATAGCACCTGCTATTTTTTGGTGCTGTCTGTTCCCTGATGAACCCACTTTACCTGTGGGGGAAACGCGTCGGGACAGGGAACCATTTATGTACTGTCTGTGTCTCTTGTTCTGGTGACGGTTTGTTGGTAACTGGTAAATTTTTGCACCTTGGTATAGGTTTCTTAGTGGCTTCTAATTATCTTTTAGGCGTTAGTTAGTTTAGGGAGTATATAGGGCTTCTAGATAGGTTCCTGTGTGGGGTCGCCCTTTTTCAGGGCGGGTCCCCCACTTATTATTAGTATAGGTAGGGCATAATAGGGATTCTGTTAGGTTTAGTGTATTTACTTTTTATCAGTATATATTAAAAGTTATATTTTAATTTTCTATTTAGCCCAAAGGTATCTATGTACTTTGTGGTTTCTTTCGGATCATTTATTATACCGGGCAATATGTATTTAGAGGTTTTCTCCACCTAGTCATAATTAGGACTACGGTAGTTTGTGGTGACATGGTATATGGATCACATTCGCCACCCCAAGAACAGAGACAATTTCCTCCAACACGTTGAGTAAAACGAGAACAAGAATGCCAAGAAAAAGGGCACCTGGGTGATACAGGAGTGTCAACCACCAGCATTTCTGTAATGGGGGCTGGCACAGGTGCTGCTGCCCCCCGCGGCTGCCCCTATGCCCGCAGGGGGTCTGGCGCGGCTGCCGCGGCTGCCCGCGACCATTCCCCTGCTGCCCTGGTCCCGGCGCCGGTGCACTTACCCGTCCGCGCTCCGGTGCACGCTGATCCTGTCTGTCCTGGCCGCCGCGCGCGTACCCCCTGCCTAAGGCACGCGTGTGATGGCTGGGCTGGATTTAAAGGGCCAGCGTCCCGGTAATTGGTCTATTGCCGGCCGCTGGTGCTATTTAAGGGTTACGCCCCCAGCACTCTCTGCCAGTTCATTGGTGTGCTTTACCTAGTCTAGAGAGTGTTGGAAGTCCTGTCTGATTTACTGTGTACCAGTCCGTTCCACTACGTTTCCTGACCTTGCCTGTTTGCCGCCTTCCCTGACCGTCTGCCCTTCTCTGACCACGAACCTCTGCCGCCTGCCCTGACCTTCTGCCTGTCCCCGACTACGCCTCTGGATTACGATTCTGTACCACGCAATACCCCGGCCGCCATCGCAAGCAAGTCACGTCAGGGGTAGTGACCTGGTAGCCTCACGCTGCAGCAAGTCCATCCCGCTTTGTGGCGAACTCTGGTGAATACCGGGGGCTACTTAGACTCCGCTGTCTGGCATGGCTTACATCATCATCACTTGCGGTGGTCCAGCGAATCCACCATACCCGTGACAATTTCCAAGTGAAGCTCAATTGGTCCGCACTCATACGGAGTGGCAAGCGCTCTTGTAGAGGCAGAAATTTCTCAAGCGCTACCCAGGTCTTGACTGTGAACTGAGGAAGGCTGGAGGTTTTAGCTCACACTTCTGCTTCCGCACTCTGCTTCAGCATGACTGTTTACGTTGCTGCATCATAAGGGAATTTTTGCCATGTTAATGGATGATGGACGCCAGCCTGGGCTCTCACTGCACCCACTGTAACTCGCGCCATGATAGCTGAACCTGCGTGTTAATAGATGAAGAACACCAGCCCTGGCTCTCACCGCACCTACTGTAACTCAGGCCCTGCTAGCTGAAACTGCATATTAATAGATGACGGACACCAGCCCTTGCTCTCACCACACCCACTGTAAGTCCAGCCCTGCCAGCTGAACCTGCTTGATCCACATTTACAGCCTCACCCACCTTGATCAGTAATTTCCTCCAACCCACTTGACAGTAGAATGCCATAATTTCAGACAGGCCTTGTTGACCTACTGGGGACATCTGTTTCATTTGCTTCACATTCTAATGTCACGGTGGAACAATGTCACCAGTAGAATGGCAAGTAGCTCTAGCAGCAGCAGTATTGGAAAACAAGTTGTTTTTAATATAGTTTATTTCTTATTGAGAAATTTTCTGCTGATGGTCCATAAGGGCACCTGTGCGGGTTTTTGGGTCATGCTGCGTTACAGGATATGGATAGTCAATGTCCATTTCACTAAAATACTGCTTCAAAGACTCCTTTTTCCGGCACTTTTTAATCTGTGGGTCAGACAGGTTTAATGGTCATACTGCGGTCCAGGACAGGTATAGTCAATGTCCAATTCAACTAAAATGGTGGTCGGAAGACTCCTTTTTCCGGCACTTTTTTAATCTGGGGATCATGCAGGTTTGGGGCTCATGCTGTGGCCCAGGACAGGTATAGTCAATGTCAAGTTCAACTAAAATGGTGGTTTAAAGACTTCTTTTTCCGTCACCTTTTAATCTGTAGGTCATGCAGGTTTGAGGGTCATGCCGTGGTACAGGACATGTATAGTCAATGTCCAGTTCAACTAAAATGGTGGTTCAAAGACTCCTTTTTCCGGCACTTTTTTAATCTGGGGGACATGCAGGTTTGGGGCTCATGCTGTGGCCTAGGACAGGTATAGTCAATGTCCAGTTCAAGTAAAATGATGATTCAAATAATACTGCCTTTTGGCACTTTTTAATTTGTGGGTCATGCAGGTTTAAGGGTCATGCTGTGGTCCAGGACAGTGATATTCAATGTCCTGTTCAACTAAAATGGTGGTTGAAAGACTCCTTTTTCCGGCACTTTTTTAATCTGTGGGTCATGCAGGTTTAAGGGTCATGCTGTGGTACAAGACAGGTATAGTGAATAGTCTGTGACTTTTTTTTCTGTGACTCTTGTTGCCTAAGATGTAGCACGTATCCAGTTTACTGTTGTGGATGTTAATTCCAGCTTCTACAGCCCAGTTTGGGTGTTAGAATGAAGGTGTTGTTCCTCTCCTATAGACTTTAATGGTCATCGGCGATAATCTGTTATTGACTATCGGAAATCGTCATGATAATTGCCGATATCGACTATCGAATCAATAACGATAGTGGACACAATCGCTCATCATTAATTATAAAGTCTGGGAAATTTAATTGCGGTTTTCAGCCCATGAATATACACGATTATGTTGATAATCACGAGTATCGCGTTCAAAATTTTTAAGCTTGGTTTCCAACAACTGAGCTTTCATCTTTTGGATGTTCGCTTTAATTCCACATGTGCATTATTGTATTGATCAATATCAACAGATTTTTTATATTCATCATCACAGGACTTTATATTAGCTTGAACATTATTTATTGCTATTTGCAGATGTTGTATAGTTAGCAACATTAAATCCAGTGAGTAGCGGTTAGATATTGCATACCACTTTTCTCTATAAACAGAATCTTCCTTCAATAATATAGGCTGTAGAGAACTTCTCATCCCTCGAGGAATGCGCTGTGCTTTCACATATTCTGCAATGGTGGATGCATGCATGGATAAGCTTGTCTCCTTCTTCATCAGCTGTTCCAATTTCCGGGTATAATTAGTTAGAGAAGTATCTTTGGATAGATTTAGAATTAGACCAGCATTTTCAGCTTGTCTCAGGATGGCTGGTCTTTCAGCTTCAGAGAACATGAACATCTCAGCTCTATGGCTGGTAAAAAGCGAAATTTCTTCAAAAGACATCTTAGTATTTCTTATTCAATTGTTCGGCAAATTGTTGGTTTTGATTGTCGACATCCGTTAAAAGGAGAGAACGTACATCGAGTGCGCATGCCTGAGAAAGGAAACGTGTTTTTCCGAAGCTTCGCAGCAGGAGCTGCGCGCTCGCCAACAGCCAGCTCTTTAATATCTTCGCTGTGCTTCTGTAACGAGAGACTTTTGAGACTGTATCAAGACAGCTAAGTACCGACTCATGTTTCAATGTATTTATTGCGACTAAAAAGAAGCATGTCGACGAATGTGTTTAATGTACATGCACTATGCGCTGTTTATTAAAGAAATAAGCAAAATTTATTACGAATAAGCTTTGTGTCAAGCCTTTAGTTGTATTAAAGTATATCTATAGGGAAGACTGAGAAAACTCCACCTGAAAGGATGAGATTGAGCCGGTACTATATACTAAGAAAATATGGCAATTTTGCATAAGTATTGCTGACATTACCTTGTCAGACTGTGTTCCCACTTCAATTATTTGGTCAGTTTTGCCCCTGTAACTGCCCACAGAAATAAAGTGTGAAACGATTCTAAGAGCGGCGGCTATTATCTGTGTGTCATACTAAAACACAGCATTGTATCAAGACCAAACCACGCTCCTTATGCATATTTGAGCACGGCACAATGTTCTACAACACCATACAGGCTCTCTGCAGCCAGGACATAGCTGTTTTTTTAACGCGATTAGCCGCAAATAAATTTGGGACGAAACGATTTTTTGCAGAGAATTCGTCGAATGTGGCGAACCGAACTTTTGAAAAATTCGCCCATTTCTACTAAGAGATTTGAGCTTGATGGTTTTTTCACTTGCGATAGTTCGTTCATTGTATATGCCATAAAATGTCCATGTGGCCTACTATTCATAGGAGAAACATCACAACGCATTAAGGATAGGCTTACAAGCCATAAGACCACAATTCGGTGTGGCAAAACCTGGCTTCCTGTTCCTCATCATTTTCATGAAGCTGGTTACAGTATAACACAGCTTAGATTCCAGGTGCTAGAACAGGGTAGGAGACCCAAGAGAGAGGGCAATTATATTCACTTATTGAAGGAGCGCGAGTCCTACTCGATACATAGGCTGGGTACCATTAGTCTGAATTGCCTTAATCATTGATTTTTTTTCTCTTTCCAATGTTCTAATGTTGTTTCATTTTGTTTTACAGCACCGCTAGTACAGGATTGACATCAGGGTGAGATATATTTTTTCACACAATTTTTTTCACACACACATTTTTTTTCACATTTTTATTGCTACCCTTTTCATTTCTTCTCTCTCCCTTTTGTTAGTCTTCATGATTGTTGAGCTAATTTTTTTCTGCATTTTTTCTTTTATTTTTCCTTTCCTTTTTTCCCCCTTTTTTCTTTTTCCCTTTTTTTCCCTTTTTTATTTTACTTTGCTCCATTTTTCTTTATATGTAATTTTGTCTCTTGTCATCTTTACTCTCTTCCATATTTGTCTTTTATCCTCTGTTTCTCATTTCCTCCCATTTATATCCTCAGTGTATTCCCTTCATTAGTGTCCTCTATATCTCCTTTTCCCCTCTTTATTGCTCAATTTCACTTGTCGTTATATTTCTACTGTATCCTCTCTATTATTATTCTTTATATTTCCCACTCCCCTTGTCTTTGTTCACTCTGTGTCCTTTACATCTTTCTATCGCCTTCCCGACGCTGCATCGGCACCCATACACTTTTTCGCCTACTATGTGCTCTGCGCATGCGCTGTCTATGGCGCAGATTCAGTTCCAACTTTCTCTCATGCGGACACATTACATGCCACACACATGGTGTTTATATCCATCCTCATTACCTGAGTGCCCACACTGCTCCTCTGTCACTGGGCTATGGCCCTTTTCATCTCCATTCATGGTAAGATCTTCTAGGCATTATCCATCATCCAAATCTTCATGGATGATGAACTTTATCAGTGCTTTATGAGGTTTTATTGATATATCTTCATTATATTAGTAGATTCTAGGTATTAGTATATCACTATACTATAGGTTTAAACATTTCAGTACACATTAAGTTCTTTATGCAAATTAGTAGGGCACTTCATTGCCCATACATGCTCCTGCTTTAACATCTATTACAGTGTAACATTCCAGCATTCACTTTGTTAACTTTGTATTTATTCCTTGACATATAGATTGTTTGTAAATATGTTAATATGTATATATTTGTGTGATGTCTCTTGATTCATGTGCATTATTGTATGTAGTTTATGTATTTGTTTATTTTTTCATTGTTCTTTGCAGTGACTTGTTTGAAAAACGCCTTTGACGGCCTTTGCTTTCTCAGTCACAATCACATCATTCATGCTTTTGGAGCCTGTAGATATGCATTGAATAAACTTTCATTATTTGCATCATACCTCTGTAGTGCTGTCAACTACTTGTTTTATGGTCAAGGGGTACCTGGCCAAATTTGACTAGCATCCTTTCAGCGAATTTGCCTCTGGAGTGCCACTCAAATACAGTATTTATATTGGATTTATGAGGAGGTTAGTTCTAGACTGGATCAGCTTGAGGCATTGGATGTCTTATATCCAGATTTTTCTAAAGAATTTGATACTGTGTCACACAAAAGGTTGGTAAGTAAAATGAGAATGCTTAGACTGGGAGAAAATGTTTGTAAGTGGGTGAGTAACTTGGTCAGTGATAGAAAACAAAGGGTGGTGATTAATGGTACATACTCAGACTAGATCCCTGTTACTAGTGCGATACCACATGGGTCAGTATTGGGCCATATTCTCTTTAATATATCATTAATGATCTTACACATGGATTGCACAGTAGAATATCAATCTGTGCAGATGATACTAAGCTCTGTAAATTAATCAACACAATAGAGGACAATATTAAAGGTCAATATAAAGATCTTTGTCACGAGTTGCGCCGCAGCCCACAGGACGGGTCCTGTGTGCCGAGAGCAAGTGGCGCATTCACTTTCCTGGGTGCATCTGCTTACCTCATTGCGTTCTTGCTTCTTCGTGTCCGTCCGCCGGCTGGGTGCGCTCGTCCCTGCTCTTTAGGACATGCGTGCGCTGGCTCTCTTAGATTTAAAGTGTCAGCGCGTCGGTAATTGGTTGATTGCCGGCCGTTGACCCTATATAATGGCTCCACCTCCGGCATGCCTCTGCCGAATCCATAGCACCTGTACCTATGCGAGGAAGCCTTCTTGAAGTCCGGTTAGCCATTTCTATGTACCAGTCCTGTTTGCTCTCCTCCCTTGACCACGAACCTTCATTGCCTGCCTGACCTTCTGGCCTGTCCCCGTCTACAAGTTTGCCTACCGATTCTGTACCGCGTTGCACCTCGGCTGCCTCCACAAGCAAGTCACATCAGGGGTAGCGACGTGGTGGAATCCCGCCGTGGCAAATCTATCCCACCTTGCGGCGGGCTTTGGTGAATACCGGGACCCACTTAGACTCCGCTCCCTGGTGTAGTCCGTATCATCGCTTGCGGTGGCCCAGTGGATCCACTACCCCAAGTCGTTACAGTTGGATTCGGCCATGGATCCCGCCAAGGTGCCGTTGGCCTGTGTTGCTGATCTCACCACCATCATGGCCCAGCAGACTCAGCAATTATTGCAACAAGCTCAACAGCTGCATCAGCTGTCTGTTATGGTGAAGCAATTCCTCTCCGTCCAGCAGCGTCAGCCACAGTCCTCTAAGGTGGTTCCGTCTTCGGCTGCTGTGGCGTCAGTCAGTCCCAAGCTCCGGTTAATGTTGCCGTGCAGGGGGTTCATCACACAATGCTCCATGCATGTGGAACTCATAACCAGCCAGTTTCCTACAGAACAGTCCAAGGTGGCCTTCGTGGTCAGTCTTCTCTCTGGGAAAGCCCTGGTCTGGGCTACTCCACTCTGGGATAGGAGCGACCCGGTGACGTCCGATCTTCAGGCTTTCCTGGCAGATTTCCACAATGTCTTCGAGGAACCTGCGCGTGTCTCCAACGCCAAAACGGCTCTTCTGAACCTGCGACAAGGTGACTCCTCTGTTGGGGACTATGCTGTGCAGTTCCACACTCTGGCCTCAGAGCTTTCCTGGAATGGGGCAGCCCTGTGCGCCACATTCAAGAAAGGACTCTCCAGACGAGTAAAGGATGTGCTGGCTTCAAGGGACTTGCCTACTTCCCTGGGTGAGCTGATCCATCTGGCCACCCGTATTAATGTGCGTTTACATGAGAGGCAGGAGGAACTCCGTCAGGAGCGCAAGCCCTTCCGTACCCGCCGTCTTCCCAGTTTGGCTTCAGTGTTTCAGAAGCCTCAACTGCCACTACCGAAAGTTACTGCTGAGGAACCTATGCAGGTGGATAGAGCTCATCTGTCTCAACAGGAATGTACACGACGGCGGGAGAAGAACCTCTGCCTATTTTGTGCCACCCCGGAACTCTCTCTTCGAGACTGTCCACTATGTCCGGGAAACGCATGCACCTAAGCCACGTGGGAGAGGCATCTCTAGGTGTGAATAGCTCCTCTCCTCGACTGACTATGCCTGTACGGGTTGTGACTGGTTCCGGAGTGCAAATCCAAGTCCCCGCTTTTCTGGATTCTGGGCCCGCCGGGAATTTCATGGACGTTGCCTTGGTGACGAAGATTTGTCTCCTGATGACTTTCCTTGAGAAGCCACTGGCCCTCTCCTCCGTAAGACGGGAACTCCTGAGTGACACCATCCAATTCCGCACAGAGCTGGTGTTCCTGCACGTCGGGGCATTACACCAAGAGAAGATCGTATTTTATGTGCTCCCCCACTCCTCTTCAGCGATCCTGTTGGGGCTGCCATGGCTGTGGTACCATGCCCCTATGCTGGACTGGAAAACGGGCGAAGTAATGCGTTGGGGGCCATACTGTCACTCCCATTGTCTGGTGCCACCCCACCCGGTGCCCCCCACTTCCCCACCGATGCCCCTGGAACCTTTGCCAGGCCTACCTGCGGAATATCAGGACTTTGCAGATGTGCTCTCCGAAAAGCAGGTGGAGACTCTGCCTCCTTATTGCCTATACGATTGTCCTATTGATCTGCTGCATTCGTTTCTTCCCTGCATAGACTATCGCATCCTTAACAAAATCTCAGTGAAGAACCGCTACCCGCTGCCGTTTATCACGGAGCTCTTCGATCGGCTTTGCGGGGCCAGGATTTTCTCCAAATTGGACTTGCGAGGAGCCTACAATCTCATCCACATTCGAGAGGGTGATGAGTTGAAGACGGCGTTTAACACCTGCATTGGGCATTTCGAGTATTTGGTTATGCCCTTCGGTCTGTGTAACGCTTCGGCAGTCTTCCAGGAGTTCGTTAATGAGATTTTCCGGTAACTCCTGTACTCCTGCGTCATCGTGTACCTGGATGACATTTTGGTCTTCTCGCTGGACGAGAAAGCCCACCATCCTTAGACGTCTACGGGAGAACCGTCTCTACACCAAGCTGGAGAAGTGTCGGTTCCATCAAACCAGTTTGCTCTTCCTTGGCTACATCATTTCGGATAAGGGGCTTCAAATAGATCCAGCCAAACTGTCCACCGTTTTGCAGTGGTCCCGTCCAGTCAGCCTTTGGGCCATACAGCGCTTCTTAGGCTTCGCCAACTATTACCGCCAGTTTACTCCCCACTTTTCCACAGTGGTAGCGCCTATCGGGGCTCTTACTAAGTAGTCTGGTAACCCGAAGCAATGGCCACAAGCGGCTGAAGACGCGTGTCTCCGGCTTAAGACGGCATTTGCCAGGGCTCTTGTCCTGTCGCGACCGGACATCGAGAAACCTTTTTTCCTGGAGGTTGATGCTTCGGCGGTAGGAGCAGGGGCAGTGCTTCCACAGCGAGATCCCCAGGGCAAGATCATCCCAGGTGGCATCTTCTCCAGAGACCTTTTCCCTCGCTGAGAAGAACTATACTATTGGGGACCGTGAGCTCTTAGCCATTAAGCTTGCCCTGGAAGAGTGGTGTCATCTTCTGGAGGGAGCTCGGCATCTGGTCACAATTTACTCGGACCACAAGAACCTCGCATACCTTCAGATGGCCTAGCGCCTTAAACCCCGACAGGCCCGCTGGTCTCTCTTCTTCTCTCGATTTAATTTTATGATCCATTTCCCCCCTGCTGAGAAGAACATTAAGGCTGACGCCCTGTCCCGTGCCTCTGACGTTCTTGGTGAGGAGCCACCTCCTAGTCATATCATTCCTCCAGAACGTCTGATTTCTGCGGCTCCTGTGGATCTCTGGAAGGTACCTCAAGTCAAGAGTTATGTGCGTCCTGCGCTTTGGCGGAGAATTTGTAAGTGGGGACACTGATCTCGGATAGCCGGCCACCCTGTAGTATGGAAGACGGGTCAGCTAGCGCTACTATTGGTGGCCCGACCTTGTCAATCATGTCAAAGACTTCGTCGAGTCATGCCCTACTTGTGCCCATAACAAGATGTCCCACCTCAAGCCTGCGGGGCTGCTTCTACCATTGCCCATCCCGGATTGGCTGTAGTCTCACATAGCCATGGATTTTATCACGGATTTTCCTTCTTCTTCCGGCAATATGGTCATATGGGTTGTCACTGACCTTTTCTCTAAAATGTTGCATTTCGTTCCCCTACCCGGTTTTCCATCTGCTTCACGCCTCGCAATTCTGTTTTTCCAACATATATTTCGCTTGCATTGTCTTCCAAGACATATTGTTTTGGATTGTGTAGTACAGTTCGTGACCAGATTCTGGCGGTCCCTCTGTTCCCAGTTGAAGACGAATTTGGACTTTTCCTCGGCCTACCATCCGCAGTCCAATGGGCAGGTGGAACGGGTCAACCAGATCCTGGGGAATTACCTACACCATTTTGTGTCAGTTGGGCAGGACGACTGGTCCAACTTATTGCCCTGGGCAGAATTCTCTGGACTCCGAGTCGACTGGTGCTTCGCCCTTCTTTGTGGTGTATGGACAACATCCCCTCCGACTTTCGTTGGCTTCCGATGTTCCCGCTGTGGATATGTTGGTCCGGGACCTAAAGGCCATTTAGAAGGACACGCTGCATTCTCTGCGTTGGGCCTCTGCTCTGTTGAAGGATAGAGCGGACAAGAAGAGGAGACCTTCCCCGTCATTTGCTCCTGGGGATATGGTCTGGCTGTCCTCCAAGTACGTCCTTCGTAATATTTCCATGTACAAGTTGGGCCCTCGTTACCTCGGTCTTTTTGTGGTCCTTAAGATAATTAATCCTGTGGCCTACAAACTCCCCCTTCCCCGGTGGCTGATACCTCGGATGTTTTTGCCGTGAATTTTGGCCATGAAGACAATCAAGGGGAAGCATTATTACCTTATCGACTGGAAGGGGTTTGGACCTGATGAAGGATCTTGGGAGCCGGAAGATTACATTATGGACCGTGAGTTGCTTCAGAGGTTTCTTCAGCCCAGAAAGAGGTGGAGGCCAAAGAGGGGGGGTACTGTCATGAGTTGCGCTGCAGCCCGCAGAACGGGCTGTGGGTGCACTCGTGCCCCTGTCGGTCCCCGTGTGCCAGGAGTGAGTGGCGCCACGGTCCCTATATAATGACCCTATATAATGGCTCCACCTCTGGCCTTCCTTTTGCCGAATCCATAGCACCTGTACCTATGCGAGGAAGCCTTCTTGAAGTCCGGTTATCCATTTCCGTGTACCAATCCTGTTTGCTCTCGTCCCTTGACCACGAACCTTCGCTGCCTGCCTTGATCTGCTGGCCTGTCCCCGTCTATGAGTTCACCTGCCAATTCCTTACCGCGTTGCACCTCGGCTCCCTCTGCAAGCAAGTCACATCAGGGAAGTGACCTGGTGGAATCCCGCCGCAGCAAATCCATCCCGCCTTGCGGCGGGCTCTTGTGAATACCGGGACCCGCTTAGACTCCGCTCCCTGGTGTGGACTGTACCATCGCTTGCGGTGGCCCAGTGGATCCACTACCCCAAGTCGTTACAATCTCTTACAAAATCTATTTATACCCAAGACTGTATCCAGAACAAGAGGGCATCCTCTACTTCTTGAGGAAAGAAAGTTTCTACATAAACATAGAAAGGAATTCTTTACTGTAAGAGCAGTGAGACTATGGCACTCCCTGTCAGAGGACCTGGTCCGGGTGAATTCAGTCCCAAACCAGGGTCTTCAAAACGGGTCTGGATACATGTCTAGACCGTAATAAGCTAACAAGTGCCAGTGACTAGGCTTCTGGAGAAGGGTTGTTGACCCAGGGATTTATTCTAATTGCCAGGAAGGAATTTTTTCCCTAAAATGAGGACAATTGGCTTCTACTTCATGGGGTTTTCTTCATGGGGATTCCTCTGGATCAACACTGTAGAACAATAGGTTGAACTTGATGGATGTCTGTCTTTTTTCAGCCTTACAAACTATGTTACTGTGTAAAAAAAGCGACAGTTGTTCCATAAAGGAAAGTCCACAAAACTAATTTTTGTGTTGTATATTTTGACTTGGTAGGACTTCTTCTACCGTGTCTTCCCAAAAATATCTGGCTAGTGTAAGAGAGCAAAAACATTTTTTGATATCCTTTAAAGGCAAATGACATCAAAATTGTGTTCAAGTGCAAAATTAAATCCCATTTAGAGAACTTCTATTAGTTTGGGAGTCAGAGGTTTGGTGAGGAGATTAATCATGTCAGTTATATGTGATTGTATTATGCATTGTTCATCTGATGAGTTTTTATTCTCTGATTTTCTCCTGTTTCCTCCCCTCTGTGTTATTTTTTGTTGTTGTTGATTTCTTGGAGTTCTTATAGTAGGGATGTCACAGGCAGTTTGGAAGCCTTTGTAAGGCTTCCAAGTTGCTACGTAGAACATCGGCACCCACAAGTTCCCTCCCTCTGTCTTTCCCTTAGCTGGTAAGATACAGCTGGTCCCATGCTGTAATAGGGAAGGCCTCGCTTGAGAACCTGCACAATATTCAGGACATAACTACATGTCCATTTGCAGGAAGCCACTCCCAGCCAGGATGTACAGGTACATCCAATGTCGGAAGGGATTAAAGGTAACCTGTCAGATAGTTTATGCTCCCCTATCTGAAGGCAGTATATGATAGAGGGAAAGAAGCTGAGGTCTGTGACATATACAGTTATATGACAGAGAACAGAGGCTGAGCTCTGTGATATGTAGGGTTATATACTACAGTAGAGAAGCTGAGCTCTGTGATATATAGGGATATATGACAGAGGAAAAAAAGCTGATCTATAGGGTATCATTTGGAACAGAATGTCTGTGTAAGAAGGAGAGAAAGAACTGAACAGACTTCTTAAGAGACAGTAGGGATCCTGTTTACCTTGTCTACATGCATTGATTGACAGCTATCCCGGGGTGAACAGTACTTTCAGTTTCACATATTTTCTCTGCTTTTTACTCAGAAATTCAGAATCAAATCATATAAACATATATCACAGAGCTCGTAACCCTATATATCACAGAGCTCAGCTTCTCTCCTCTATCATATAACCCTATATATCACAGAGCTCAGCTTCTCTTCCTCTATCATGTAACCCTATATATCCCGATTTACTACTCCAAACCTTATAATATGACCCATAAAATCACAAGCCCAGCTCCTGTCCTCTATCAAAAATAACCCTATATATCAAAAGACTCACTTCTTCTTCCTCTATCATATAACCCCCATATCAAAAGAGTTCACGTTCTCCCCCTCTATTATAAAACCCTTTATTTTAATCACAAAAAGCTCAGCCCCCCTTCTCCTCTATGATAAAAACCCAAATTATCCCGATTTCAGCAATCCCTCTTTTCATATAACCTTTTAAAATATAAATCATCCACAAAAAAAAACCTTGTATGGGATCCTTTCACCCTTTTGCAAATCCAATACTATCCCTTCCGTTTGGGGACATTTTTATTTTTTAACCTTAATTCCCCAAAACTGGTTTTAAAAAAAAAAAAGAATTTTTTTTTAAAAAATTTTTTTAAAAACATATGTACATAAAAACCCTCTCAACCTTTCGCACGATTCAAACCTTGCTTCATCAGGAAAATACATTCATTAACATCTAAAAACCTTTTAAATACCCATAAAACATTAAAAAAACAATTTTAAACAAAACCTTTTTCACCAAAATTTTTCCACTTCCCTTTTCCCTCTCCGGGTTTCCCGGATTCCATCCCGGGACGCGGGTCACTTTTTTGCATCACTTCCCCCCCTTACTATTCTGACCGGGCGTTTAGCGCATACTGCGCTTTGCTCTATGCCCAGGGAACCCCTCCGTATTTAAAACAACATTATTTCTCGTTTTGCAAAACTATTTTTTTTCTAGTTTATAATTTTCTTGCACTTCGTTTAACCAAACGGGCTTTAGGGGTTTTCGGGCTTAAAGACCCCAAAACTTTTCTCTTTTTAAATTTAAATACCTGTACCTTTTTTGGTGTGGACTCATAAACCCAAAATTTATGGTTGGGAAACGAGATTTTAAAAGGTTTACCTTTCCCAAGAAATTTCATAAATATGTCTGGGCAAACTGTAAAATTTTTTCTTTTTTTTCCCTTTTTTAAAAAACCTGTGTTTAAATTCATTCTCGTGAAGATTTTTCTTTGGGGTTTCCCTACCCACAAAACTTTTTTTCCCACATAAAAAGTTTATCAATTTAAATTACAAAGGAAGAACCGCAAGAAAACCTTTTGGCTGATCTTAAACTTTTCTTTTTGTATTGGGGAGCTGAATGAATCTCCTTCCTTCAGCATACCAAAAGCATTTGCATGGGGGAAATTTACGGGGGACATTTCCTTTTTGGTTCAGTTTTCTGAAAAATTTCTTGTTGTTTAAAAATCTTTCATTTTGTTTTTTGTCTTAAAGGGGGGGCCCAAACGGGTTTTTTTAAGGGGGCCGCCCTGCGATGGGATCATCTTGGGTATTTGGGTCAAGTGGGGTTTTAAAACGGGCCCTGACATCAAAAATATTCCATTTTTTTTGCCAAATATCCCAAATGTTTTTAAATTAAGGAGAAGGGGGTAATGAAACAAGTATTAGTCGCATTTCATTTTTTTTTTTTTCTTTGGGTTTTATACACCCCTATCTGTTCTTTTTTATTTCCCTTTTTCCCGTTTTCCTTCCTGCACTATTTTAAAATTTGGAAAACCCTTTTGCATGAAACAAACCCAACTAAAGTTTTTGCTTGATCTTTATAAATTATATCGGAGGTGCAATTTTTCCGCACCCTCCGAAACTGCCCAAAAGGCACAATTGCGGTTCCTTTTTCCGAAGTGATTACTGTTAAAGTGCACATAATTATTAGAATCTACCAATTTAAAAAAAAGTTTTAGATGATATTTTATCTCCTCTATATATAAATCTAGTCTAAAAACTGGATTTCCTTATTATTAATGCTCATACTAAAAGAAATACCCACGAGTTAGAATTTAAATAGCTTAAAAAAGTTTTTGCATCTTCCACGTTCCCTGCCAGATAAAAATTAAATCATCGATAAAATGTTTAAAATACACAATATTAGATCTAAAATGATTGGATTCTGAATAAAATAATATTTTTCCCTCGAATGAACCCATAAAAAGGTTTTGGCCCACGTTTGGGCAACCCTGGTCCCCATCGCTGTGCCAAACCTGCTGATGGTAAAATTTTCTCACCATATGTAAAAAAAATTATTTTTTAAAAATAATTTTTAAACCCTCCAATAAAACTCTTTTTTGGACAAAGTAATATTTATCATCAGTTAAAAACGTTTCAACTGCTTTAATTCCCAGAGAGTTTTTTCGATGTTAGAATAACAACGATGTTTATATCCATTGTAATAAATTGATATGTATCTTTCCATTCAGTTCCTATTTCTATTTCTCGAATTACCTGATCTGAATCTTTAAATAGCTCTTTAAATTTTTGACATTTTGGCTGCAAACAAATATCAAGATATTTTCGAAAGTTTAGACAAAGGGGAATTTATGCCTGATATTATGGCCTACCTGGGGTCTTTCAGATTCTTATGAACTTTAGGTAAGTGATAGAAAAATGGAGTCACTGGGTTCTTAATAAACAAAGCATTTTTTTCCTTTACATTAATCACTCCTATTTCTCACAGAGAATGAATAATCACAGGTTCAATACAAGAAGAAAAAATAAAAATTATACAGTTTGCCTAGACATATTGATGAAATGCATAGGGATGGTAACTATAAAATCTCAGTGCAACCCATCGATTTTGTTCATGAGTCCACACCAAATAGGCTACAGGTATTAATTAACAGAGAAACGTGGGGATGTTAATGAATGTATTTCTCCTGATGAAGCACGGTAGAATCGTGCGAAACGCGTAGAGAGGTTATATGTACATATGTTTTAAAAATTTTTTTAAAAAACATTCTTTTTTTAAATAAAACCAGTTTTGGCAATTAAGGTAAATATATTGTGTCCCAATCGGAAGGGATAGTATTGGATTTGCAAGCGCTGAAAGGATCCCATACAAAGGTAATCCTTGTGGATCGATTTATATATTTTTCCTCAATCACTTTCTTTTGTGCGAAAGAAGAGTGTGTTTGGATCATAAAGCTGCTGCAAACGAGGATTTAGGCCTTCTTAATGAGTTGTACCATTCAGTACAACGTATGCAGGTGAGCATAAGATTCACCTAGGCTATAAGACATAGTTTTTAACGTACTACACGATTTGAGTGCGCCTTTTTGTTCCCCCACCCTTCTTGTCTTGCGAGGTCAAGAAGAACTGCACAAGTCTTTTGAATTATAATTATCCCGAGGAATCGGAGTATATTGGACATAAGGCAGCCTTCTACACAGTGTGAAATGGATCGTTTTAGCACAAGACATATTGAAAGAGATCAATTAATGGAAAAACTGTTAATGGGGGTAAATATGGAGACAATTGAGGCAATTTTACCTACACCTTGTGTTGAATACTCAATTGAGGACACTAAAAAATTCTACAATATAGCAAGGACTTTGGAAAAAACGTTGATATATGAATCGAATCAACATATTGATGGAAAATTTCTTTCTTTGTATATAAGTGATGATCTTGTACCTAAGGGGTTAAGGATTTATAAGAATTCTCTGTTTAGTGAAACTGATGGTTATTTCGAAAAATTGTGGAATGATGCATTAGAAAAATGTTCTCTAAGGTTAATGGAAATACTGATAGAAAAGAGAAGGAAAAATTGTATAGAGTTGTCACTCAGAATAGAGGAATTAATTGTTGAGTTTGACCAATATTCCAACCATATAGAGTATAGAGATATACAGAGAAAAATAAATAGCAACTTACACAAAAATGAATTAGATTCTATAAATAGGAAGCTTTACAAATTAGCAAGGGACAGGATAGGGAAGTATGCACCTAGGGAACTCCCTAGAGAATTACCCAAAACAAATAATATACCCCAGAATTCTAATGACGTCGTTGAAGTTAATACAGTAGAAGAATCACCGAGAGATGACGAAAAGGGAGTACATACACATGATGAAAGGGAAACCAACCCTGATCCTGTAGTTCGTAGAAAACAAATCAATTATAAAAATCAAGTGAAACCTACATATGCTTCTGTAGTGAATAAAAACAAACCCTACAGAGCCACTAGAAATTCTCCGAGAACTCAGTCCAATAATAATGAAAAGAAAAGTAATAATAACAAAATAGGAAATCCGAGTAAGCCTAAAGAAATTAACCCGAAGATTTCCTTTATTGATATAGAGGATTTTTCTACACATAATATTAGTATAGATTCCACTGAAACCTCAGGGATTTTAGATATCTCCCATTTACCCATTGCAATCAGACAATCTACACAACAAAAACACGGTGAAGTCATACAAGAAGAAACAGCCATAATAGAAAGTCAGTCTTTCCATGAGAGTGATATACAACAGGGGTTATTAGAAAAATCTTTACCCTCTGCACAACCTAATCCCGAAATATTGGCAGATTCACAAGATAATGGATCCCAATCTTTTTTAGGGCTGAACCCTGTACTAAACGTACATTCGACAAGAGAGGAAATTTTCATGTCCCCGATTATACCAACAGGGTCTGTAAGAAAAAGAAAATTTCCAAAAGAGGGTATAGAGGCTTCCTCAGTTCCAGGAGGCGCCTCAGTAAATTCAGAACCCAAAAAAAACAGACTGGACAAAAAACAAGGAAGGATCCAGTAAAAATCTATAATCTTTCAAAATATCAGTTAACATTACCGGAAACAAGTCTATTACAAAAGGGATTAAATTTTTGTCCTGATAGGTCTATCAGTCACTTTACTGTATTTAAGGATTTACAATTGTTTGTACGCAAGTTAACGCGAAAACGATATTTTTCTATTCAAAAAAATAAAAATAAAGAATGTAAGATTGATGATGCTCCTGAGAAAATGGATCAACTAGAGCGTCCAATCATACAGACAAAATCCACATTCTATCCCATCTGGGCTCAAGGGAACCATTTAGGAGTTTTCAATCAAATGGTGACAGATGATCTGAGGAAATTAAAGAAAAAAATACCTAATAGAGATAATTTAACATTTATTCAAAGGAAGGCTATAAAAACACTTGCGAATAATGAAAATATAATTATAAGAAATGCAGATAAGGGGGGATCTATTGTTGTCCAGGATAGAGAAGCTTATACGGGAGAAGCACTAAGAATTTTAAATGATACGTTTTATTATAAAATAGTAGAAAAAGATTTGTATTTGACATCACAAAAAATCTATTTAGATTTTTTGAATCACTATCTGGAAATAGGAGTGATTAATGTAAAGGAAAAAAATGCTTTGTTTATTAAGAACCCAGTGACTCCATTTTTCTATCACTTACCTAAAGTTCATAAGAATCTGAAAGACCCCCCAGGTAGGCCCATAATATCAGGCATAAATTCCCCTCTGTCTAATCTTTCGAATTATCTTGATATCTGTTTGCAGCCATATGTCAAAAATCTAAAAAGCTATTTAAAAGATTCAGACCAGGTGATCCGAGAAATAGTAGGAACTGAATGGAAAGATACATATCATTTTATTACAATGGATATAACATCGTTGTATTCTAACATCGAACACTCTCTGGGAATTAAAGCAGTTGAAACGTATTTAACTGATGATAATATTACTTTGTCCAAAAAAGAGTTTTTATTGGAGGGTTTAAAAATTATTTTAAAAAATAACTTTTTTACATATGGTGAGAAATTTTACCATCAACAGGTTGGCACAGCGATGGGGACCAGGGTTGCCCCATCGCTGGCCAACCTTTTTATGGGTTCATTCGAGGAAACATATATTTATTCAGAATCCAACCATTTTAGATCTAATATTGTGTATTTTAAACGTTATATCGATGATTTAATTTTTATTTGGCAGGGAACAGTGGAAGATGCAAAAACTTTTTTAAACTATTTAAATTCTAATTTGTGGGGTATTTCTTTTAGTATGAGCCTTAATAATAAGGAAATACAGTTTTTAGACCTAGATTTATATATAGAAGGAGATAAAATATCATCTAAAACTTTTTTTAAATTGGTAGATTCTAATAATTATGTGCACTTTAACAGTAATCACTTCGGAAAATGGATCCGCAATGTGCCTTTTGGGCAGTTTCGGAGGGTGCGGAAAAATTGCACCTCCGATATAATATATAAAGATCAAGCCAAAACTTTAGTGGATCGTTTCATGCAAAAGGGTTACCCATTTAAACTAGTGCAGGAAGCAAACGAAAAGGCACTAAATATGACACAGATAGAGTGTATAATACCCAAAGAAAAAAGAAAAAATGAAATGCAGACTAATACTTGTTTCATTACCACCTTCTCCTCTCAATTTAAAGACATACAGCATATTCTGGCAAAACACTGGAATATCTTGATGTCAGACCCCGTTTTAAAACCCCACTTGACTAAATATCCCAAGATGATCTATCGCAGGGCGGCCACCTTAAAAAACAGTTTGGCCCCTTCAAGACAAAAACAACTGAAAGATTTTAAACAACAAGAATTATCAGAATCTGAACCAAAAGGAGTAGTCCCCTGTAAATTTCCCCTATGCAAATGCTGTGGTATGCTGAAGGAAGGAGATTCATTCAGCTCCACAACTACAAAAGAAAGTTTTAAGATCAGACAAAGGTTATCTTGCGGTTCTTCCTTTGTAATTTACTTGATAAACTGTGACTGTGGGAAACAGTATGTGGGTAGAACCACCACGAAACTCTCACAGAGAATGAATAATCACAGGTTCAATATAAGAAGAAAAAGAAAATTATACAGTTTGCCTAGACATATTGATTTAAATGCATTTGGATGGTAAAATATAAAATCTCAGTGCAACCCATCGATTTTGTTCATGAGTCCCACACCCAAAAAGGCTACAGGTATTAATTAACAAAAGAAACGTTTTGGATCTTTAAGCTGAATACTCCCAAGCCGTTTGGCTTAAACGAAGTGCAAGAGATTATAAATAAAAAAGAAAAAGTTTTGCAATCGAAAAATAATGTTAGTTTGAGAACGGAGGGGAAAATTTTTGGTAAATGGTATGTTACTTTTGTTTTCAAATGTATAGGGTTTTAAAAAGGGGGGATTTTAATGAATGTTTTTCTCCTATGAAGCACGGTAGAATCGTGCGAACGCGTAGAGAGGGTTATTGTACATTGTTTTAAAAATTTTTTTTAAAAAAACTTTTTTTTAAATAAAACCATTTTTGGGGAAATTTAAGGTAAATATATTTGGCCCAATCGGAAGGGAAGTATTGGTTTTGCAAGCGCTAAAAGGATCCCCATAAAGGGGTAATCCTTGGGGATGATTTATATATTTTTTTCCTCAATCACTTTCCTTTGTGCGAAAGAAGAGTGGTTTGGATCATATAGCGCTGAAAACGGGTTTAGGGCCCTTTTTAATAGTTGTACCATTTGTACAACGTATGCGGGGAGCTAAGATTCACCTAGGCTATAAGACATAGTTTTTAACTAAATACAGATTTGAGTGGCCCTTTTTTTCCCCCACCCTTCTTGTCTTGCGAGGTCAAAAAGAACTGCACAAGTTTTTTGAAATATAACCCTAATATATACAGGCTATCTTCCCTCTATCTATAACCCCATGTTAAAAGAGCTCGCTTCTCTCCTTATCATAAAACCCTATATATCCCAGAGTTCAGCTACTCTCCTCTTCATGTAAAACCCTTTTATCAGAGCTCGTCTTCTCCTCTCCTTATCATATATCGCTATATACCAAAAGAGTTCACTCCTTTCTCTTATATACCCCTATTTGTACGACACAGATTCTCTCCCTCTAACATATTTTCCTATATATCACAGAGCTCACTTCTCCCTCCCTCTTCATTAAATCAATATATCACAGAGTTAGCACTCTCGCTCTATCATAAACCTATGTACACAGAGCTCAGTCCTTCCTCTATCATATAACCCTTGTATAACGAGCTCAGCTCTCTCCTTATCATATAACCCCATATATCACAAAGCTCAGCTCCTTCCTTATATATAACCCTATGTATAACAGAGTCACTTTCTCTCTATCATATAAAACCCCATATATCCCCAAATTCAGCTACTCTCCCCCTTTTCATGTAAACCTAAATCACAGAGCTCGCTTTTCTCCTCCCCTATCATTTCCTATATACCAAGATTCAGTCCCCTTCTCTTCATATATCCCTATTTTTCACAGACCTCAGATTCTCTCCCTCTATCTATATCCTTTATAAACAGAGCTCACTTTTCTCCCCTATCATATAATCAATATATCACAAGCTCAGTTTTCTGCCTCTACTTAACCCCATTTTCACAAAGTTCAATTTTCTCCCCTTTTACATAACCCCATATACCCAAAACTTAGCTTCTCTCCTCTTCATTAACCCAAAATATAACAGAGCTCGCTTCTCTCCCCTTTTATTAAAAACCCCGGGGGGGTAATACCGGGTAGCGGGGTAGCAGTTGATCCGGGGCCCCTGCGCTTTGGGGGGGCCCCCACCCCCGGGGGAGCTGCTACTGCGTCCGCTACCCCAGTAATGCCGCTTCTGTGCCCGCCGGCAGTGAACTTAACAGTTCACTGCGGCGGGCGGGGAGTTGAGGGGCCCGGCGCATACTGCCTCTGAACGCCCAGGCCCTCCGGCCCAAGCGTTCAGAGGCAGCGCTGCCCGGAGATAGCAGAACAGAGCGACACTCGCTCCGCCCTGCTACTTACCCTGCCGGCCCTCTGTGATCACATGGGCGCGCGCGGTGACGTCACATCACCGCGCCGCCCGCGTTGAGCGCAGAGGCTGCAGGGAAAGTAGCAGACCGGAGCGACCCGGCGCTTTCGGGGGAGCGTGGACCGAGGTGAGTAAGTGATTTCTTATTTTACCTGCCCCTAGCCTGCCTATACAGCCCCCTTGCCTGTCTGCCTATGCAGCCTCCTAGTCTGCCTGCCTATACCTCACCTCACCTGCCTCACCTCCTGTCTCTAACCACCTTCCTTTTAGATTGTAAGCCCTCACGGGCAGGGGCCTTCTCCTTCTGTACCATTGTTAGTTACTAATTTGTCACCTTTGTACTTGTTTGACCTATGTTATGTATGAAACCTGAATGTACAGCGCTCTGGAACGAAGGGCGCTCAAAAATAAATAATAATAATAATAATAATAATAATAATAATAATACAGCCCCTACCAGCCTGCCTATACAGCCCCTACCTGCCTGCCTTACAGCCCCCTAGCCAGCCTGCCTAACCAGCCCCCTACCTGCCTGCCTATACAGCCTCCTAGCCTGCCTGCCTATACAGCCCGCTGCCTCCTATACAGCCCCCCAGCCAGCCCGCCTATACAAACCCCCTACCGCCTGCCTATACAGCCCCCTAGCCAGCCTGCCTATACAGCCCCCTAGCCAGCCTGACTATTACAGCCCCCTAGCCTGCCTGCCTATACAGCCCCCTAGCCTGCCTGCCTATATAGCTATAGGTCTGCCTGCCTGAATAGCCCTATAGCTACCGTGAAGCCTGTCTGCCTATATAGCCCTATAGCTACCTTGAAGCCTGTCTGCCTATATAGCCCCTATAGCCCCCTTAAGCTTGCCTACCTATATAGCCCCCGAAGCCTGCCTGTCTACTTATATGGAGCCTAAACCCTACCTAAACCCTACTATAGGCCCCTATAGCCCCCCTAACCCTGTCTACGTGTATGGCTCCCTATACCTACCTAACCCCTGCCTGCCTATATGGGCAACTATTGGGTACCTAAACCTGCCTATTTGGGCCCCATATAAGCCTATTTTAAACCCTGCCTGCCTAAATGGACCTATATAGCCAGGGGCAGGTGCTGGAAAAGTCAGGATTCTAAGATATTTGTGTCTAAATCTGCAGGGACAAGTGGCTGGATAACACATCCATGATGGTGGTCTGGACCGGATGCGAGTAACAAAGGGGAAGTCAAGACCTCGTCAGAGAAATGTCACCTGTGATGTCACAATATGTAAACTTCACTGTAATCACTTATATGTCTTACAGAGCCTGTGTACATGGTGTCTACCACTATATGGTACTGTATGTGGCTATATACGTCTGCAGGCCTGTGTACATAGTTATACCACTATATTGTCCTCTATTGGCGGTACTATTGGTCTTTGTTAATGATCGGTTATAGTTTGTGTTGAGCGATTGCGTTGGCTATCGAGATCGATTCGATAGTCGATAGTCGACGCTATCGATAAAGGTTTTTCGATGAAGTGAGCATCGATATGCGCGATGACCATATTAAAAGTTATGGGAGAGCAACAACACCTTCATTATTACACCAAACAAGGTGGAAGCTGAATTTAAACATCCACAACATCAAATGATACATGCTACATCTTAGGCAACACACTTCGGTTATAAAGAGTACCAGAAAAAAGTCAAGGTACCATTTACTATCCATGTCTTGTACCACAGCTGACCCTAAACCCAGGCATCACCCACAAATTAAAAGAGCCAGAAGTCAGTATGATTTGAACCATCATGTTACTTGTAGTGGACATTGAATATCACTGTCCTGGGAAGCGAGCATGAGCCCCAAACCTGCATGACCCCCACATTTAAAAAGTGCGGGAAAAAGGAGTCTTTTCAACAACCATTTTAGTTTCACTGGACATTGCTATCTGTCCTGGGCCAACAGCATGGAGCCCAAACCTGCATGACCCCCCATTTAAAAAAGTGCGGAAAAAGTAGTCTTTCAAACACCTTTTTAGTTTCACTGGACATTGATTATTTTTTTAACCCCCCCTGTTCCTGGGCCACAGCATGAGCCCCAAACCTGCAGGACCCCCACATTTAAAAAAGTGACGGAAAAAGGGAGTCTCGCTTTCAACCGCTCCATTTTAGTGTCACTGGACATTAGAGTGACTATACACCTGTCCTGGGCCACAGCATGAGCCCAAAACTGCATGACACCCACATTAAAAAGTGACCGGAAAAGGAGTCTTTCAAACCACCATTTTAGTTTCACTGGGGACATTGACTATACCTGTCCGGGCCACAGCATGTGGGGATACCCCAAACCTGCAGACCCACATTAAAAAGTGCGGGAAAAAGGAGTCTTTCAACCACATTTTACGTTTCATGGACATTGACTATTACTTGTCATGGGCCACAGCATGAGCCCCAAACTGCATGGACCCCACATTTAAAAGTGCGGAAAAAGGAGTCTTCACCACCATTTTAGTGTCACTGGACATTGACTATACTCTGTCCTGAGGCCACAGCATGAGCCCCAAACCTGTTTTGACCCCCACATTTAAAAAAGTGCCGGAAATAGGAGTCTGTCAACCACCATTTTAGTTTCACTGGACATTGAGTATACCTGTCCTGGGGCCACAGCATGAGCCCAAACCTGCATGACCCCCACATTTAAAAGGTGCCGAAAAAAGGAGTCTTTCAACCCCCATTTTAGTTGAACTGGACATTGAATATACCTGTTCCTGGGCACAGCATGACCAGGCCGCGGAGTTACAGTGGGTGCGTTGAAGCCAGGCTGGCGTCTTTTTTTCCCTTTTCCCCCCCCCCCCCCTTTTTCCCCCCTTCCCCCCTTCCCCCCTCCCCCCTCCCCCTCCCCCCCCCCCCACCCACATTCCACCCGACCCTTTCCCCTGGGGGGTTTTCCCACCTCCCCCCCCTTCCCCCCCCCCCCCCCACACCTCTTCTCCCCTCCCCCCCCCCCCCCCCCCCATTCCCTTTCATTTTCCTTTTCTCCAGCTTGTCCCCCCCCCCCCCCCCTCCACTCTTCCCTTCTCCCCTTTCCTTTTTTTCTTTTATTTTTTTTTTCCGTTCCCTCCCACCCCCTTCCACCCCCCCCATTCCCTTTTCTCTTTTTTCCCACCGGTTCCTTTTGGGTTGTCCCCCCCCCCCCCCAGTCATCTATTACAACACGCAGGTTTAAATGCCCTGATGACGCAGCAACGAAAACTGTCGTGCTGAGCAGAGTGCGGAAGCGGAAGTGTGGAGAAACATCAGCCTTACTCTGTAACACTAGTCAATACCTGGGTATCGCTTGCCACTCCGTATGAGTGTGGACCAATTATGCTTTCACTGGATATACTGGTGGTTAACGCTCCTGTTACACCCAGGTGCCCTTTATCCTTGGCATTCTTTTTCTAATTTTACTCTACGTGCTGGAGGCAAATGGTCTCTAGTACTTTGTTCTCTGTCCGTGCTCCTTACTCCATGTCCTCTGGAATAACCTAATACTGGTCAAGTTTTCTGTACCTCCTTGTACAATTCACGAGAATTTTTTTTAACAGTATTTTGTCATGCAATTTTTTTAGTACTTTAATTCTAGAAAACACATTTTAAAATAGGATGGAATGCCCAACATGTCTTTGTTTCTCTTTTTTTCATAGTATTAAATGGGTTGTCTCAAAACAGGGATTGATAGCTATGTTAATGATCTTGCAAAATAACAAGTCATTTTGCAATATGTGTCCATTAACAGTTGTGCTATACCTAATTCCTGTTTCTGACAGCACCATCACCCTTGAGCCACTCTGGACAATGTGAAGTAACAATGTCTGTTAGAAACAACTTTTTTTAGAATAGGCACTGTAGTATAGCTGCATGTCACAGCAAAATGCCCCCAAAATTCAAAGCATGACCCTTGAGCACTTTGGTCAATTGTGAAAAAAAAAAAATAAAAAAAAAAAAAGAAAAGAAGAAACCCCCCCCCCCCCCCCCCCCCCCCCCCCCCCCCCCCCCCCCAACAATGAACAAATGTTGTTAGAAACAACATTATTTAGAATTGGACCTGTAGTATAGATGCATTGTCACAGCAAAAATGCCCCAAAAATTCAAAGCAGACCCTGAGCACTTTGGTCTATTGTGAAGAACATATGTCTGTTAGAAACAACATTTATTTATAATAGAGAACCTGTAGTATTGCTGCATTTCATATGCAGCATGACCAAAAAAATTATTAAAATGACTTCTCAGCGCACTGTTAAAAAGTTGTGAGGGTGAAATGTCACTGTGAAGCCACATTTCGTTACAAAGGGACCATGTTTGATATTGCTGTATCTCACAGCTACATGACCCAAAAGAAAATTATAATATGAGCTTCGTCAGCCACTATTTAAAATTGGTGAGGGAGAAAATGCAACTTAGAAGCCCACATTTCTGTTCCAAAGGACCTTGATTATTGCTGTATCTCACAGCAGCATGGCGTCTAAACCATTGAGAATGCGAAAACTTTTAGATAAAGTGAGTATATGGAAGACGGTGGTGCATGAAGACTGGCGGTCTTTTACAGTTCCTCACAGCAAAACAGCAAAATGAACTGTTGGAAAATGAGAATAAAAATTGCAGTAGAATTGATCATTTTAAAAAAAAGAAATTTTTAAGAGGACCATTTCTGTTTGAAAAGAATGTGAAGTTGACTGCGTAACTAATCGGTGAACCTCGGGCAATTGGGCCACAACATATCAGAGATCCATGCCTGATTCATCTGATGAAAGTCAACGATCCACATTTTCTGTGGAAAGCCGGATGCGTTTGTCGAAGACTCCTCCAGCTGTGCTGATGGTCCGCTCAGAAATGACGCTGGCTGACTGGGCAGGACAACTCATCTTGGCGTGAAGAGCCAGCTCGGGCCATTCGTCCATTTTGGATACCCAGAAGTCTATTGTGTCCGGAACACAAGAAAAAACATCTGTGTTGAGACGCAGGATAGTCGGTGCACCATGATCTTAAGCTGATCTCTGTGTGTTGGATGTGTGCCCTGCATTGCATTGCTATTGGTGAGGTGGTAAACAAAGATTGCAGAGGTCACAATTAGGCTTCTGCCACCTTGCCTGCTCTGACGCTACGCCTACTGGGCAAACTCTATGCTCTGGTCACGGTCGCTGATGTTGTTCCACCGTGACATTTGGGGAACGTGAAGAGGACGAAAACAGGATGTCTCCAAGTTGATCAATCAGCAAGGTCTCCATTTCCTGGCATTTTACTCTCTATTTGGGGTGGGTGGAAGGAAATTGCTGATTTTTGTTTTGTACCGGGGATCCACGGAGGCGTGACCACCCAGTAACTGTTGTTCATTTTGATGGCCTTAATGCGAAGATCATGTTGGAGGAAAATGGAGCATCAAGCCTCATGTGAGAGATGGAGCTGATTTCCAAGCTCTGGGTCGAGGGGCACTAGCAAAATGATCTTCCTCATCTTCCTCCTCCGACCCTCAAAATTCGCGGCCAAACCTCTTTCCAAGGCAGGCGACGTCGGTAACATCGGTGTATAGGGAATCCTCCTCCTCCTCTCTCTCCTCCGCTGCCTCCGCACACAGCTTCAACACTGCCCTGACTTGCCTGAGAGGATGCACCTGAGAGTGATGCCTGCCACCTTGCACTAGCTCTGGACCCCGAACCACTGCCTAATGAAGGACCGATGAAATTGTGGAAACTGTCGGGCCTGGGGGATTTGACGGAGGAAGCTCCGTGTCAGCATCTGTGTCCGTCTCCTCCTCCGTCGCTGGCGGAGGACCTGTTGTTTCAGAGTGTCCTCGATCGTTCGCTGAACTAAGATCACCACAATGCTCATGCTGACAAGGGATTGTCGCACTGACCATTTTGGTGGGCTTTTCAAAACTGGCAAGGATGGTGCAGAGCTCTTTCACCTGGCCCCATCTCGGTGGTTCCCAACACCCGAGGTCCGTACGCTGCTTGTCAGGCCATGTGTCACTTCGTACTGCGTATTGGCATTGCGATGCTGCCACAATCGCTGGAGCATGTTGAGGGATGGACATTACAGCGTGTTGCCGTCAACAATGAGACGGTTGACGGGGAGGCCGAGCTGACGCTGCAACGCAGCCAGGCGGGACGAAGGCAGGGTGCGAATGGAGGAAGTGCGACCTTAGACTTCGAGCCTCATCTAGCAGGCAGTTCAGGGACCTGGGTAGCTCTTTAGAAATTTATGGATGACAAGGTTCATGCATGTGCCACAGGCAAAGGGATGGGCTCAGCTAACGATCTTAAGGGCGGCCAGCTGATTTCGCACGTTATCGCACACCACCCTTGCCTGGACACCAAGGTTCATTGTCACACAGCCAGCGCTCGGCTCGTTGCTTAGAGCCTGTCACAGCATCCATGACCTGTGTTGGACGATCTCTAGGAAGATTTATTTCAACACGCTGGTGTCTCTGGGCACGTGATGCCACCAGAGGAACTTGGGGGAAAGAGCCCTGTTACATCCCTGCGGTTTGAAGATGCGTGCGCCGAGCCTGATAAGCCCACGTCACCCCAGTGACATCCAACCAGCTCACCAGTGTGCTGTCACAGAGATTAGCGGCATTGGCGTGTTACTAGTTCATGTGTCGGTGGTGTGAGATGGACTTTTCGGACACAGATGCAGACACCGCGCTTGAAATTTTAGATGACACGTGGCTGGCCACGGGCAGGGAAGGCTTTTCTGGCAAAGAAATGCCTGTCGGCATCTTGGTATTGGGGCATGCGAGGGCCATGGACGTGGTGGAACCCATCTGTGTCCATCCAGACGTAAAGGCAAAACATTTCCAAGGCCAAAAAGCGCCTGCAATGACCGGTCGTTCAGGCTTTTGCTTTGGGATGGTTTGGTTTAAGTGTTTCTTCTGCTCCCAAAACACTGGAAGACAGAAGGCTGGCTGCTAGACTGGACACTGGTTACGACGGAGTGCAGGTCGTCATAAAACTGGCGGAAGGAGAAGCGAGTAGGATGAGGTCTCTGGTGGTGCTGGTGGTACTCGGGCGACCGGTGGAGGCTGAAGCGGAGGTGATCCCTGATCATGATCTGAGTGACATGGGCAGCTGAGGAAACGCTGGTGGTGGGCCGGAGGTGGAGGAGCGGAGACAGGGGTGTGACAGTGGGTGAGGCTCGGAGTCGGTCTAGGCCTTATTGGCCCAGTGTTCCCTCCATTTCAATCGCATGATTCGCTGCATGTGACTAGACATTGTTGGTGGTGGTTAACCACTTAAGGTTCTTGCCTTCTACTTATGCGTTTACGGGAAGGCGGGCATTTGACATCGCTGGGGGAACAGAGGCTTGCTCAAAGAAGGCCCAGCTGAGAGGTCCTGGACCTTTTGACGGCTGATAAGCGAGGCGCGGGGTTTGCGCTGACCGTGGCTGGCGGTATCTTATCAGCGGACTTCTGCGACCGCCTCTCCCTTTTTGTGGAGGGACCGTATTGACATTACCCCATCAGTCTTCCTCAGTGTCACTGATGAAGCGACTCGCAGACAAATTTGCGGGAAAAAGACCCGAGGACTCCGCAATGGCGTCATCATCATCATCAATCAACACGGGTGACTTGGTCGTCTGACTTTCTGCATTCTGAAGCTGCGGGCTACTAAGCAGGGCATGCAAGCGGTTGCGACAGCCCGGACTTTTGCCGATGACGGCTTCCGTCACATCCTTGATTGGCATCAGTAATGGGCGTCAGAGCAGATTAATTCATCCTCTTGATCTTTTAACATGCATTCTGGACCCCACCGCATTTTGTCATCAAAAAGGTCTTTCAGACAATGGATATATCCACAGGGTGGGGTACACGAGTTGCATTTTGGGCCTGCTTAGTGTTGGGACGGATGCTGATGTGAGATGACTGGATGACGACCTTTTGGTGCCGTGACTTCAAGGACGAGGAGGTAGACTGCTAGATGCAGGTTGCATTTACCACTGAGGACAGATGGCGACGATGTTCGTTACTTAGATTCACAGGCTCTGACCCAGCGATGACAGGCCTGACGGCCTGCACTGTCGGATCCGCTGGCTGGCGTGTTGTCGCAGCACTGGAAGGAGCACTTCTCTCGTTCCTCTACCCTTCCATGGGCTTACCCCCCTTCTTGCTCGCTTACACCTGCATGTTGAGCTCCATGTTCAGAAATATAAAATATTTGAGTATGGTTATCGGATATTGTGTTGGAATAGTCTCTTTATTAAGACGGCAAATCACAGTAGTCTCAAATCCCTATTATCAATAACAATTGCATGGATTCAAATTTTAACTGCAAGGTGTCTATGTAACAAATCTGGGACTGGGCAAAAGTCCAAAAAACACGTGATGTGTTATCTTTTGGCTTAATAAACGGTATTTTTTTGCACTTTCTAATTCACTCGTGGTGAATTTAGAATTGCTGTTTTAAGATTTACGTAGATGCTGCGTCAATGAACAGTAGTGGGTGCGCAAAAGTCAAAAAACACGTAACTGGGGTTAGGGATGTTTTGATTATAATAAAACTGTATTTTGTACCTTTCAATTTCACCTGTGGTGATATAGAATTGCTATTTTAAGATTTACGTAGATGCTGCGTCAATGAACATGCTGGGTGCGCAAAAGTCAAAAAACACGTAACTGTTATGTTTTGATATAAAAGTTTTTTTTGCACCTTTCAATTACTTTGGTGATTGAATTGCATTTTAAGATTTACGAGATGCTGCTCAATGAACAGTGCTGAGTGCGCAAAGTCAAAAAAACGTAACTGTTATGTTTTGATTAATAAACTGTATTTTTTGCACCTTTCAATTCACTGTGGTGAATATAGAATTCTTTTTAGATTTACTAGATGCTGCGTCAATGAACAGTGCTGGGTGCGCAAAAGTCAAAAACACGTAACTGTTATGTTTTGATATAATAAAAAGTATTTTTTGCACTTTCAATTCACTGTGGTGAATATAGAATTGCTGTTTTAAGATTTACGTAGATGCTGCGTCAATGAACAGTGCTGGGTGCGCAAAAGTCAAAAAACACGTAACTGTTATGTTTTGATATAATAAACTGTATTTTTTGCACCTTTCAATTCACTGTGGTGAATATAGAATTGCTGTTTTAAGATTTACGTAGATGCTGCGTCAATGAACAGTGCTGGGTGCGCAAAAGTCAAAAAACCGTAACTGTTATGTTTTGATATAATAAACTGTATTTTTTGCACCTTTCAATTCACCTGTGGTGAATATAGAATTGCTGTTTTAAGATTTACGTAGATGCTGCGTCAATGAACAGTGCTGAGTGCGCAAAAGTCAAAAAACACGTAACTGTTATGTTTTGATATAATAAACTGTATTTTTTGCACCTTTCAATTCACCTGTGGTGAATATAGAATTGCTGTTTTAAGATTTACGTAGATGCTGCGTCAATGAACAGTTGCTGACGTGCGCAAAAGTCAAAAAACACGTAACTTGTGATGTTTTGTATGATACACGGTATTTTTGGCATAACAACAACTGTGCTGACTACAAGATTGCTGGTTTGTAATTTAAGTGCAAGGTGGATATATAACAGTCACAGGTGTTAGATGGGTAAAATTGAACACTATCTGAAATGTATACTGATAATAAAAGTGGTTTTTGCAGCTAACAAAGTAGACATGCAGTTACTAGAAATGATGTTTTATCCAATATAAGTTCAGGCTGGCCCAATATCCAGAAAATATTTCAATAGCAAAAACTGTTTATAATAAAGATATTCCACTACAATATGTCTACACTAAGTCTTGGTGAACTTTATCCAGTTGTTTCTTTAATGATTAGAGTTTGTTTGTTTTCGCCCGGGGGCCCCCCCCCCCCCCCACCGCGTGAATTTCAGTGGTGATTTGCTTTAAAATTCTCTAGTAACTACATAAAATGTTAAATCCCTTGAACAAAATTTGGGAAGGTCCAGAAATAGTAAGGTTTCTCTGGCAAAATTTAGACAAATTTCGCGGGCTTTTGGGGCCACGGGCAGAAGGGCAGGTCCTTCCCTATAGCGTGAGAGACACTGAGGTGAAAAGGAACGCTGTTTTTTGTAAACGAGGTCAGGTTTTTCCAGCCAATCGCAACCTTCACCCCAGTCATGCCGCACACAAAACTTTCCACCCGCTTATTCTGTATTTGATTTGCGGGCCCGCCAAAATTACAGGAAGCGCCAAAAAAAAAGGGCGATTTTTAATAGATGTGCACAGTTTTTAAACCTTAATATCGCAGGGATCGGGAAAATTTCGATCACCATAAAAACCTTCCCGATTTCAATTTTGTCGATAAAAATCCTAAAACACTATGGTCTCTCTGTTTTGGATTCTCCTTTTTGTTTTTGGCTTTAGCAAACTGAGGATTTTTGACCAATTGAAGCGGACACTGAGGATCAAAGGAAGGCAAAATGAAAAGTGACGTCAATGCAAAGTTACTCCCCAAACCCCCCTTCCACTTTTTCGGGGGGTTCTACTGAAATCCCCTTTTAACGAAAAGGTTCGTCATAATCTGGGAATATCCATGCGGTGTAAAAAGGGAGTGCATTTTTTTGACGCTGGTAGGATCTTGACCCTCCCGGGTTCTTTCCGTCCCACTAAATTTTCCCTTGTCGGGCTGTGTTCCCATTTCCTATTTGGGTTTAAAGTTTTCCCCCTTAACTGCCCAGAGAAGTGAAGTGTAAGGTTTAAGAGGGGGGTTTTTGTCATCGCTTTTCAAACTAAAACACAGCTTTGTATCAAGCCCAAACCACGCTCCCATGCTATTTGGTATGGCACTGTTCTACAACACCATATGGGCTCCCCCGCAGCCAGGAAAAAGCTTTTTTTAACCGTTCGGGGCAAAAAATCGGGGCGAAAAAAATTTTTTTGGGAAAAATTCTGGGAATCTGGCAAAAACCCAATTTTTGAGAAATTTGCCCATCTCTAATCCCTTCCGCACTTCTCAAATTTAATTTTACCGAACTCAAATTTTTTTTCATTCCCCCACACAGGGGAAATTTTTCCTTTTTATTAATTGTTGCTTTTTAGGTTTTGAAAATTTGAAGGTTTTAAGGCAGAGTGGTCCAAATCCCTCATGAATAAAAACCTCCTTCAAAGAAGTTATGTTGGATCATTTTGAAACAATTAAAGAAAATATCACAACATCTAGAAAAATGAGGGGCCTTTTGGGGTCATTTCAGATACCCAAGAAAGACAATGTACAGGCTCAACTTTATAATATCCATTTTTTTTTGCAGTTTTTTTTGAGGGGAAGGTACTTTTATTCCACAAAACTTTGAAAAGGGGTTTCAGTATCAATGACGAGGGAGAATATTTAAAATGTTTTCTTTTTTTTTCTTGGGTAAACTTTCCTTTTAATTAGTCTGGGTCACCCTAAATATAACATTTTGGGAAAAATATCAGCCCAAAAAGCCCCACTTGAGTATTACGCAAATATTTTGACAAGACATGAGAAACATCAGGGGCTGGGATAAAAAACCCCCCCCACGCCAACCACATCGAAAGTATGTTTTTTGCTTCATTTAAACATCTGGGAATTTCGCTAAGAAAGCAACAAAAAACTAAAACTTAGGGGCCCAATACCCCCGGGTAGGGGAAGGGCCCATTGACCCTTCATTGCCTGGAGTATAATTTTATTTGATAAGGTTGTTCCATTCTGGGGAAAGGGGGAGCAGTAGATACCAATGTGCTCTAAACTTGGGGAAATAACAGAAGAAACCCCAAGTTTTTTAATTTTTTCCCCATTAAATTTTCCTTTAAGGGAAAATTCCCGGGTTTGGTGGCTTTTTAAGGGCCATGTAAACCCTTGGGGGTTTTGCCGAATAGAGAATACTATGGGGAAAAAGACCCAAAAGAAACGACGAAACATCAGGTGACTTTTTAGGGCGATCCAAGAAAAAAAAAGCCAGAGGAAACTCAACAAAATTGAACCAAGAGAACGAAACTCAGGGTTTGATTATTCGCTTGAACGATTGGCGTGTCCCGGAATATAATGAAGATGCCCAATATTATAGATGTTTTGAAAAGACATAAGATAGAAATAATGGAGACTATGAGAACTGCAGAGTCATTTTTGTAGGATAAGACTTCTATAAGTTTCGGTACACACTGGTTCATGTCATTTGGCCATTGATCTGCTGGACACTTTTGGCATGATACACTGTCTGCAACAATAATTTGTATACAGTAAACCTAAAGATAACAGAAGTTTTCTCAAAACTAAAACTAGGAAGATGCTAAACGAAATCTTATAAGTATCCTCATATCATCAGATAAGTCACAGAGAGGACTAGATTTTTTTATGTAATTAAATCATTTTAAGTCATTTCCACTCTAACGGCAATGTGAAAAATGCTTCAAAATAATATATATAATCCTGATGGTAACAATCCCACCTGTAACAAAATTAGAAGAAAAAATATGTAAGATTTTGTACCTGCTCCATTGGATATTTCTCCCTCTGAGCATTGTAAACATTCATAACAGCATTTATGTGTTCCTTGCTTTAAAGTTCTTTTGTAACCTGGAGGACACTGTTCAGAGCATCTAGATACTGGGATCTGTTAGAAAAAAATAGGAAATATAACAACAAGATCAGTGTTATTTGGAATTTTTAATGAGAGTAAATTGAGTGAATAAATGAATTTTAGAAAATTCTCTAAGTCCAGGAGAGTAGTACTAGACTTGTTCATTGAGAGCTGACTTTTCCTTTGGCAGGAGAGGCAGGAAAGCAAGAAGATAGAAAAGCCAGGAGACCCTGCATAAATACAGGTGTAGCTGATCATGACCATCACCATTTTCATGGTAGGACAATGAGGGGGACAATAAGATTGAAGTATGCTGTGTGCGCTGCAAAAGCAACAGCACATCTTCAGCCAATGTTGAGCTAGCATGGGCATCTCGGTGGGGGGAAAAAAAATAGTTAACATGGGTAAATATATTTTAAAAGCAGTAGGACATAAACCCTGGGGGCTTATAGAGGGGCTTAGTTCTGTTTTAATGAGGGGAAATGCAGAAATTTTGAGTGGCTGTTTAGCCTTGAATTTGGTTGACCTGCGTCCTTTTAAAACTTGGATGAGACAGTTCTTTAAGCGCAGGGTCGGGGCCCAGAAAACAATGGAAGGTGACGTAAAAAGGTTTCTGTGAGGCAGCCCAGATACACCCATCTACCTCTTAAATGGACGAATCATAGTTTTAATTGTACCTTTTTAAAAAATTAAATTACTTTAGTATAGTTGATTTTTTTTTTTGTTTTGCGAAAAACCCCTTTTTTTAATTCTTTTTCTAGACTTTTGAAATTAGCCCCTAAGGTCATTAGTTCATAAAACTTATCTAATAGCAGTTTGAAATAATTTAAAGTTTTATTATCAAAAGTCCTTTTATTTAATTTTCCCAAAGGGAAAAAAAAAGGATTATTATGATTAATATAATATGGGTTGTTACTAATATGGTTAAAATCGTCTACTTTTGAAAAAAATTTAATAAGAACAGAATCTTCGGGTCCCTGGTCCCTTGCTCAATTAACCTCCTCCTAACATTTTTACTTACTGGTTCATCATGAACTCTATGGGGTCAGGAGTTGGTCCGCATGTTGGGGACATGGAAGCGGGAAAAAGTTTACCCATCCCGGGCAATAACCCCAAAAAATACCTACAATGTAATCGCCCCTCTAAAAGGGAAAGAAGATAAGGGGCCCCTTTTACTCTATCGGCACCCCCCAAAGCGGATCTAGGGATTCTTCAATACAACCTGGGAAACCTAGCCTTGGGCATGGAGTTTTTCAGGGGGAATGATACATTTTAACAGTTTTTATTCCAAACATATTTACCAATGATAAATGGGATTGATAAGTCTCATAAGAAGAAAGTAAAATTAGGGTAAAAAAAAGGTAAAAAATAAAAACTCCAAAATAAGTAATACACATACACCGCTGAATTTTAAAAATTAATAAAAAAAAAAAAAAAGAAAAATGTTTTTCAGTGTTTAGAAAAGGCTTTTACCCTTTAAAGGGGTTTTCGCCTAAAAAAAATTTTCATAGATGCATGAATGAAATACTTTGTCACTTCCTGGTTCAGACTGACTGTAATTAGCATACAGCTCTGTGGTGTATTCAACTCTGTGTTTTCATTCTGCTAATTAGTTTAAGTTAGCTCAGAAACTTTCCAGAACTGCTAGCAGGAGGTTTTATCTGATCCCTAAAACAAAAGCCCTAATTATTTGCTGTTTTACTTTAGAAAATTTCAAGCTTTTTTACTGCCCAACAGCACAGAGGCGCCGCAAACCTGTGTGATGACATCACTCACTGCTATCACATAAGAAGAAAGAGGAAGGGGGAGAGATGTTTCAGGGCGGTCACTGGGGGAAAACAGAAATAGCCAGGGAGGTCATAAATTCACTTGTATCTCAACAAAAACAGATGAACAAAGCAATATATTTGGAAAATGTCTTTATTTTGTGTTCCCTAGATTTTGAAATCTATTCTTTGTATCGAGACAACCCCTTTAATCTTTACTTGCTATATCATCAATGGAGTTGTAAAAATGTTAACAAGCAATATTTTCCTTCATAAAGATCTCGTGAAAATTGTATTTAGTGAATACTTGTTTTCTGCATAAAATATAAATTCTAGACCATTTTGTTCTAGTCCTCTGTATTTCTTAGTTCTCCTGTTACTGCTCCTGAAAAGGAACACGTGATAATTTGCTGCTATGATTATCAGTGGAGTATGTCTCTTCATAAGGTGACTTAACCCCTTAACGACATTTGGTGTACCCATACGTCAAGGTCGGGTAAGGGGTTCCAGCAAATTGACATACGGGTACGTCATAGCGATCTTGCACACTCACAAGCGGAGCTCGCAAGATCGCGGCATGTAACCAGCGGTATATTACCGCTGGCATCATGCACATCCGCCACAGCCGTAGTGAGCTCCGGATGTGGGGGATTAACCCTTCAATGTCGAGACAACGTGGTCGCGACATCGAAGCTGTAGGCAGCAGGAGTGAGCTCCTGCTGCCAGTGATCCGGCGCAGTATCGGCGCTCACCGCCACTACTGATCTCCTTACCAGACAGCCCGGACGCTGAATGACAGCATCCACGTTGTCTGGTGACGTCACGATGCCCACAATGCATTTTGGGCAGCATGACTGGCAGTTGCCATGGAAACCAGTACATAGCTATAAGCTGTGTGCTGATCTCCTATTGTATGAACGATCTGACCATCGTTCATACAATTCCCCTCTGGGGAAAAGTGTAAAAAGTGTGAAAAAATAAAACTAAAGTGTAATAAAGTAAAAACCCCAAAACACACAAAAAAAAAAAAAAACACGTACACCGCCCTTTTTCCCTTTACAAACGCCAATCGCCCCAAAAAAGATCAAAAATAAATAAAGTACCCATATTTGGTATGGCCGCATGCGTAACGGCCCACCCTATAAATATGTCATGTTAATTAACCCATACGGTGAACACTGTAAAAAACAAAACAAAAAAAACAGTCACAGATTTGCGATTTTTCATCATCCCGCAGCACATAAAATGGTTTAAAAATTCATCAAAAACTCATCATGTCTCTTTCTAATTTGCCCCCGCGAGTTTCTGCCCGCGATACTTGAACCATTGCCATGAACACTGTGGTTAGGGGACTTTTCTGTATTTTTTGGGCGTTCAATCTTCTGTTGATTTTTGTTGAAAAAAGAAAATGAAAACTGAAGTCTTCAAAACCCAAATTTGTTGCCTGCGTGCAGAGATAAATTTAACTGCAATTTTGATACTATTGTATTAATTTTTCATGTTTCATTCTATTTGAAGACTCGTAATAAAAACAAGTTTAAAAAAAAAACTCATATCAACATCAAAGTGGTGCCATTTAAAACGTCAGTTCATCTTGCAAAAAAAAGTCTTTACACAGCTCTGTATATGGAAAAATTTTAAAGTTATGGCTATCAGAAGATAGTGATTCTTAAATATTGTTTTACACAATAAAAACACTTTTAAAAAAAAAAAATTGTGCTTGAACATAGAAAAAATATATAAATTTGGTTTCACCCTGTTGATCTCAACCCACAGAGTAAAACTAACTTGTCAAAGATACTGCACGGTGGGCGCTTTTAAAAATAAAAATAAAAAACACTGCTAGCCTACAAAAAATGTAAAAAGTTATGGCTGTCAGAATAGGACAACATAAAAATGCAACTTTTTATGAAATCACTTCTATTGTATAAAAGTAATAAAACATAATAAACTATATAAAATTTATATCATTGTAATTGTACCGATCCCCATAGTAAAGTTATCCTGTCATTTATCCCGTATGGCGATTACTGTAAAAATGAAGCCCACAAACAATGGCGGAACTGTGTTTTTTCTCCCATTTTCATGGCCCAATGCTAAAAAAAAACTACAGAACAATTGTGCACCCAAAATGCTAAATACACCCCTAGATGAGATCCCTGAGGGGTGCTGAATCCAAAATGGGGCAACTTCTGGAAGGTTTCACCTGTTCTAGTACTTTGGCGGCTTTGCAGATGCGACATGGGCCCACCAAAATCTGTGCTCCAAAAGCCAAATAACACTCCCTCCCTTATACACCCTGTAATGCGCCCAAACAGCAGTTTACACCCACATGTAGGGTATTGCCAAACTTGGAAGAAATTGCGTAACACAATTTGGGGTTCTTTTTTTCCGGGATTCCTTGTAAAAATTAAATATTTTCAGCTAAAATTGCAGATTATTGGAAAAATATATATTTTTTTTTTTCAGAGCCGAACGCTAAAATAATTTGTGAAACACCTGTGGGGTCAATATACTCACTGCACCTCTGGATATATTCCATAAGGGATGTAGTTTCCAATATGGGGTCTTTTTAGGGGAGTTTATTAGGTTTTGAAACTATAGGGTGTCCGCAAACCTAAAATGGCGCTTAAATAAAATTTTAATGAAAATGAGACCCCAGAGTCCGGTAGGTGCACCTCCTATTCTGAGGCTTGTGGTTGAGCCAAATAGCGCACTAGGGCCACATATGAGGGATCTCTGAAAACGTCAGAATCTGAGGAATCAATATTACGTTGCATTTCCATGCTCACATCTACTGTGTTCCAGTGAATATTGAATAAAAATTGAAAAACTGCAAAAAAAGTAAAATTTTGAAATTTCACCTCCCCATTGCTTTAATTTCTGTGAAATATCTAAAGGGTCAACAATTTTCTTAAATGCTTTTTTAAATACTTTAAGGAGTTTAGTTTCTTAGATGGGGTCATTTATTGTGGTATCTAACATGCAGCCCCTCAAAGTCACGTCAGAACTGGACTGGTCCCTAAAAAAATCTATTTTGCTAATTTTCTTGAAAATGTGAAAAATTACTACTATATTTCTAAGCTCCTTAATGTGGTAAAAAAAAAAAAATTAAAAAAATTATGCCACCCTACAGTAGAAATATGGTATATGCTAGTTATAGACTATTTGAGTGGATAACTATCTGTCTTACACGCAGAAATTTTTGAACTTTGAAAATTGCTAATTTTTGCAAATTTTCTTGATATTTTGATATTTTTCACAGATAAACAAGGACTTTTTGAACCAAAATGTATTACTAACTTAAAGCACAATGTGTCTTGAGAAAACAATCTCTGAATCACTTGGATAAGTAAAAGTGTCAAAATGTTATTCTCACAAAGTGACACATGTCAGATTTTAAAACCAGGGCTGTGTCAGGAAGGCCAAAACTGGCTCCGGTGGTAAGGGGTTAAGATTGTCAGGAGGAATGTGCTGGAATGTTATGAGTAGAATCTAACAAGATACAAGACATGATGGATAATCATTACTTATTTATGTGAAATATCTTACATTCCCACGTTTCCAATGTATTTTCACATTGTTGAATACCAGCTGATTTCTTTCCGGGGATGATGCATTGAAACGTCCAACTTCTGGTAAATGCCGAAATTCTTCAGTAAAAAATACATAATTAAGGATGGAATAAAGCGTAGACATTTCTCCTTTCTCATTAAAATGAACAACTTCTCCCATAGGATCTCTGAAGTGAACTCTTCCTAGGTACTAAGGAAATGGAAAAAACAAACAAAAAAAAAAACATTGCAGGGGATTGTACGGAGAATCGTTTTTCCTGTAGATTATTATAGCAGCAATTTTTTATCAGGTTTCTAAGCTTGAGAAGCATCATTGTTCAGTTACATTTGTGATAAAGAATAAAAAGTTGTTGACTCCTACCCTGGTCTGGGATGAATTTAAAGCTTTAAATTTATTCCTTACTGAATCTACAGATCCATCAATTTTTACTTGTTAGCATATGTAGCAAGGACTGTCACCATACAAGTTATTGTACTAGTTCACACCAAGTCATAAGTGTAAGTGATGACTGTATTTTTGCAGTTCTAATGATCTATGTATTCTATACTCCCATGTCCATATCTTAATAGCAGTTGAAACATCATGTATAGTTTAACTTAAACATTTTTCTGAAATGGAGGACCCAAAACACTTCTGTCAATAAAAAAGGGCTAACATAAATGTATAGGACTTGGGACTCCTAGTGGTCAGTAAACTTAATTGTGTCAACCAATGTCAGGCTTCAGTTTCAAAGAAACTTAGGATCATGGGGTGTATTAACCCCTTAATGTCCCCCTGCCGATGTTTTACAACTCCTATCACCAAAACTGCTCTAGGAACAGAGTTATACTTCACAGCTTTGTTCCTGGAGCAATCTTTGTAAGCTCTGGGAAGTAGAGGAAACCTCTACTTCCCAGCACTTAAAGGGGTTGTCTCGCTACAAAGAATAGCTTTCAAATTGTAGGGAACACAAAATAAAGACATTTTCCAAATATATTGCTTTGTTCCTCTGTTTTCCCTAAGGAGATACAAGTGAATTTTATGACCTCCCTGGCTATTTCAGTTCCCTCAGTAACTGACCTGTAAACAATTCTCCCCCTGCTGTTTGTTCAATGAGATAAGTGAGTGACTTCATCACACAGGTCTCAGCAGTGTCCTGTGCTGCTCAGCAGTAAAAAGCTTGATTTATGTAAAATAAACAGAACTGTAATTAGGGCTTTTGTTTTGGGGATCAGATAAGAAGTTCCTGTTAGTAGTTTGAGAAGATAATCTGATCTAATTAGCTTCTGAAAGCACAGCTGGGAACAGAGCTGTACAAGCATGGAGCTGTATGCAAATGAGTCAGTCTGAACCAGGAAGTGACAGAGTATTTCATTCATGCATTCTCTGAAACTCTGAAGGGAGACAACTCCTTTAACCCTTTGATTGCCATGGTCAGTAAATTCGGGATAAGCATAGGATATTCCCCTGCTCCATCGGGTGATCTTGACCCGGTGGCGCCTGGGGAACATCTCCACAGTCAGCCCTAGGGACCTAGAGTAGCCCCATGGCTGTCTGAAGCAAGCCATTGATCATGAAACCCTGTGTGCTGCCCTGACTGCTGTCTTTGTCTAACTGATGCAGACTCTAATGTATTAGCATATATGAATATGCTAATATGTTACTAAGTGTAAAAAAAAAAAAAATGTGCAATAATTAATAGTGTTTATAGTGTATATAGTTAGAAAAAAAAACAAAATAAATATATGATAAAGTTATTGTGCATACATTACACAAAAAACCCTACACATATTAGGTATCTACACAACTGTATTAATCTGTAGAATTAATATAACTGATTATTTAGTGTGAAATGTAAATTACAGAAAAAAATTAACAAAACCCCCCCAAAAAATTCAGCAGTAATTTAATTGTAAACTTAAACTGCGCCCCCCAAAAATACATCTTCTCCTGCAAAAAACAAGTCCCCATACAACTGCATCACTTAAAAGATTTTTTAAAAAAAAGGTATAGCAGCTGAAAGTCAAGGAGGCAAAAACTACAAAATTTAGCTGGTCATTAAGTAATTTTCAGTCCTTTGGCTTAAGTGGTTAAAAGGAGCATAAATACTCACAATGAGAACATCATTCTCCCATTATACAAGTCACTGGTTAGACAGCACATGGAATATTATGTACAGTTTTAGGCACCATTGCACAGGAAAAAACATTGCAGAGCTTGAAAAGGTTCAAAGGCGGCAACAAAAATTAAAAAAGGACTTGGTGGACTGCAATATCCAGAAAGATTAGCAAGATTAGAGTTATTTAGTTTAGAGAAAAGGCGGCTTCGGGGGACATAATAAATATGTTTAAATATATCAGAGGTCAATATAGAGATCTCTCCCAAGATCTATTTATACCCAGGACTGTATCTAGAACAAGGGGGCATCCTCTACGTCTAGGGGGAAGAAAGTTTCTACATAAACATAGAAAGGGATTCTTTACTGTAAGAGGAGTGAGACTGTGGAACTCTCTGCCAGAGGAACTTGTTATGGTGAATTCACTGATTGAAATTAAAAAGTATTTGGGTGCATTTCTAGAGCGTAATAGTATAACATATTAATATATTGACTCGGATTCTGGAGATGGGTTGTTGAATCCAGGATTTATTCTGATTGCCAGATTGGAGTTAGGAAGGAATGTTTTCCCTAAAATGAGGACAATTGGTTTCTACCTCATGAGGGGTGGGGGGGAGTTGCCTTCCTCTGGATCTACACTATAGCACAAAAGACTGAACTGGATGGACATCTGTCTTTTTTGGCCTTACAAACTATGTAACATGCCTACCTGTGATAATATCAAGCAAGAGATCTGTCCATCTACATATTTGTACATGATAAACATATCACCCCTAAGCTTATTTTTCACCTGAACTGAAAAACCTTCGCTTTGAAAACCTGAACTCAGTTTAATGTATATTTCCCTTAGTATTTTCATATGTCAGTTTTTAACAGAAATACTAACCGCATGTAAGCAGCTGACAGAGCCACTGGGCGCGGGTCCCTTGGAAACCCGTTTTAACTGTGTTGTGATCTTCTGGACAGACATACAGTGTTTAGCAGCAGGAAGAGAGATGGGGACAGCAGTGGGATACAGACATTATTCTGTATTTTGCTGCATTTGTGCACAAACTGGATAAAATCTACTGAGAGCCCATAATGTCACAAAGGCTTAAAAGACAAATTGCATTACACTACACAAAATGGTTATGACGAAACATTGTAAGGACAGAGCATGGGATCAAAGGGGCACCACAAAGCGCATTGTTTATGTATATATGATCAGCAAGCAATATGTAAGGAGGCTTTTAAGCCAGAGATATATTCTGCAGCAGTCTGATGTAAGACATGGAGGTGGTCCAAGAACAGTGTCTATTATATAAGGGTCATGCACCAAGGAAACAAACCGATAACTCAAGGGAACTGACCCACCTCTGTTCTTACAAATTTTTATGAAGTGCTGGTACTGCGTTATTGGAATAAATTCTCCAATATCGCTTCGGCACAAGCCATTAGTTCTCCGAATGTGCTGCGAGTCCACCATTTGGAAGGGGAGGGTACTGTGTACCTGACCCGGCCGGGTCCTCATAATTAGTACATCAGGGTCCAGGCTTGGCAGGCCCAGCCAGGCGCGGCGGTCAGCTGTGCAAAGTTTGGATTTATTGAAAAAAGTGTGTGTGACGCCAGTCTTTGGGCTGTCGCCGAGAGGTTTGGCTGGCACTACATGGATATTCCCTGGGAGATCAGATGGTGTAATTAGTGCCTGGTGATTGCCCCCTCCCCAACCTAGGGCTGACACTCCAAGGGGCAAGATGGTGAGCAGGATGATGTGTCATGAAACAAACCATCCAGGCAGAGTTAACAACACTTGCAATTTACTGAAGTATGCAGACATTGGCATTGAGGTGTATGCACATATCCAAAAAATAGTATTTCTGCCTCACATGTGTGATGAACTGTTCAGTTTCTCTGCTGTATTGTGGGTGGTAGCTCACCTGCTGTCTAGTATACTACTTTTGGATAACATGACTCTTGAAATCTCTGTGATTTCCAAGAGAAAAATGCTGGGATCAGTTGATACACTTACAAGACAGGCAGTGCAGTCTATAGGAAGCCTGGGGCTTCTGGTCACCATTGAACTCCTGACCCTGGGTGAAGTTGCTGAGTTTCCTGGGCAAATTCACTTCTGCTAACGTATGAACACACAAAGCAGTTTTCTCAGGTTGCCACTGACTCCTGGAACGTCACTGTGCCAGGGATCTGATACACCTAGGTTTCCTATCTACAGCTTGCCTGTAGGAATGGCAACACACCCTCGTCTACATGAGTAAACAACAACCTCCTTCTTCTGCCCACAATACAAACACTCTCTGGGCACCTTCCTCTTCCTCCTCTGACTAGGGGGCCCGAGTCCTTAAACGCTTGGATGGAGAAAGTTGTAGAATCCCCCAGTAAGGGATCGGTTACAATGGTCTTATGGCAGTGTCTTAGCAGAGAAACTAACTTTCATCACATCTAATAATGCATATGAACCTGTACACAGACAGTTATTATGTGGTGATCCAGACATGGGGCGACCACATTCCCACCCTACGGAAGAATAACACATCCTCAAAATATTGGGGCTCGGGAGCCCGTACATAGACAAACAAATAAAATAACATCGGACCTGAACATAAGCCAGGTCTTAAATAAACCCAGATTCGTCGAGGGATTTACAGCCAAAACCACTCCTCCACTCCTGATCGTAGCCCCCTGTAGTGCAGCGTGGGGGTCAACAACGAGACCATATAACAAATTCACATGCACTGGCGCTTGATTGTGGATGGAGCTCCTTACCAAGCGAGCCCCGCCATATTTGTCCATCCATAGGTTGGTCAACTGAACGGTGCAAAACTGGGGGTTTTGCGCTCGCAGTTTTGTAAAGTCCTTACCAAGGAGTCCGTTTTAGAAGTGAAAAAGCGTAATGGTTGCTGAAATCTCACATTAGATCCATGTGGGCATACACATTTATTTCTTTTTAACACAGTTCCTTGAACGGTACATAAGGCATAAAAGTTTCAACATGGAACACATAAACAATTTTCGTAATCATCCTTATAACTAGAAGGATATCAGTCCCCTGTTACTTCTACGCTGTATCTGCGCAAAATAGGGGAGACTAGGCAAACTGCTACCTCTTCCTTAAATCCACCAGGGTACAAGCAGGCACACCTCTATGAAGAGACGATTTTCTGGTTTTTTTTCTTTGAGCATGCAAAGTGTCCAGGAGCTGGTGCTAGCATGCTCTTTCTCTTTCAAAGGGTTGGTGGTCACTGTGTGGGGCCCTGTTCGTGGTAAAGCATCACTGGAAACTACTACATCGCATTTCTTCACTTGCAGCAAGAAAAGGGAACTCCCCCTATGACTTTCGTGAAACACATCTGTCACCCATCTTCCACTTGCTGAGGAACTTTGGTCACTGACTTTCAACTTTTCACGCGCAGTTTGTGCGGACAAATTTTCGATTTGGTCTCTTGACACAGTTGTAAATGTTTTTTCCACCATCTTTGGAGATGACACATACTTTGTCTGTTGTTTTGCGTTGTTAGATTGTAGCGAGTGTATACAAGTTTCTGCGAGCCTCCCATTGAGGTCATACCAGATTTGTGGCTCCTTCTCTTTTCTAACACTTGTTCACCCACGGGTATAAGGTGATGCTACACATGGCCCGGATTAAAGAGAGTCTCTTTCTTGTATTTTGGGGTCTAACATGAGCAACTTTGTTCACACACATTGGATAGGATCCTTCTGTATATAGTAACTGCCTTTCAGTGTTCAACCATGAGTCCTAGCTGTGCTGGTAATATGGTTCAGGAGTTAGGACTCCCATTTTCCAGGTCGAATGGAAGTTCTACCTGTCTCCGTGCACATGCATACAAGTTAAGCAGGAGCGTATCCTGTTGTAGCTGGTCAGAATATGACATTATACATTTCAATCAGATCACAGCGCAAATTCTCTGGCATTGGCTCCTATTCTTCCAACGGGCAAGGTCTGCATAGGAGTTGAAACTGATGTAGTCATGTTTTTTCACAAAGTACCGTGACCTTGCGGTGGTACGGAGGTTTTTCTGATTTTCTTACATCCGATAAGGAGCAAAACGCCTGGAAGCGACTTTTATTCAGGCTTCGAAGCTGGGACCTCTGTCCTGTCAGAACTTGATCTGGGTACCCATGGGGATCTACAAAATATTCTTGGGAATGTCCTTTGCAGCTGTTCTTGCAGTTGGTCCTTTCACTGCACAACCCCAGAATCGGGAGTAATGGTCAACCGATATCAAGCATAGTTTGCGTTACCCTGATCGTCGTTTGATGTGTTGACATGGTCTAGGTGCCGACTATTTCGTAATGGTGTTTCTTCGTCACTATGCTGTAAAGGGGGCCTTTTGATTGATATGAGTCTTCCTTTCTGGAGGTTGCAAGCGGCCGCACTCTCCTACAAAACCAACTTGCTCAATAGACCGTCCACATCACCCGTCCAGAAGAAACAGGTCACGAATGACAACTTCTAGCTTCTTCCACCAAAGTGTCCCCTTGATTTGTTGATAGGCATCTAGAACCATGTGCACACACTCTGATTCTGTTTCTTGGAACTACAATATGCAAACTATAAATAGCGTACGTGGGTGAATGGCTCATCGACCAATGTTGTCTTCACAAAAATGCGAAAAGCTATTTTCTCGTCTTTACCGACAACTGTGAGTTCATTCTGCAGGTTGGCATCAGGAGCTAGGATAATTTCTGAACCAAGTGAGTTCCTTATAAGGCATATAGCTGTGGTCACTGTGGCTCTGGTCGCTCTGGTGCCAACCATGGGTGGTGTATTGGGTTCAAAGGAAACTCTCGATTGGGACCAAAACTCCTATCCGTACTACACAGTCAGAATCTGGAGAGACACGCTATGTTGTAAAATGCCTGGCATCTCAATCTCTTCCAAGTTCAGTTGGATCTACCTCTGAATCAGGCGGGTTTGGCATGCGGGACAAAGCATCTGCGTTTGCATTGTATACAAGAGACCAGTTCGGTATTTATAACGAACTACGAAGTAGTTGGGATAGCCTACCATCCAAATTTGCTCCAAGGCGTCCAGCCTGGCGTATCCAGATGCGTCCAAGGGATTGTTTCTGTGTAAGAATGGTGATTTGGAAAGGCCAGTAATGTTTAAATCTCTTGTCACCGCCCATACAACAGCTCAAGAGGCTCTAGCTTGAAGAACATATAGTTGGTGGGTTCCCTCTCAGTTGGGCCGAGAGCTTCCTACTCGCATAGGCGATGACCTTCTCTTTGCCGTTCTGCGCTCCTGAGTATAGGATCAGCCCCTATCCACTGTTGCGTCGCATCGTGTGGAGGATAAAAAGGTTGATACATAGTCCTGGGTACGCCACAGGACTCATCTCCAGTCAGTGCTATGTTTTAAGTTCTGAAATTACTCATCCAATCTGGCATCCCATTCTATTGAGGGTTCTTACTTTTGTCCTTGTTGGCTTGCCAACTAGGAGGTCTTTGAAGGGGGGGCCGGCCAACTTGGGTTAAAATCCTTATAAACAGCGTCGGTAAATTAGCCCACTCAGTCCATAGGAATTGTCGGACCTATCCACCCTAATGTGTGGTGAGGTACTTTCCAGTCCAGATGACATTAACTTTGTCTGGGAACCTGGTGCACTCCCCTCTGAGCCGACGAGATACCTAGGATCTTGACCTTTGGGCCTTCAGTAGATGCATTTAGATGGTTTAAGCTTAAGCCAAAGTTAGATAACGCCTCAAAAGCTTCTGCTAGGGAGCGTGCAAATGTTTCCTTCGTAGGGATCCTACAATATATACTGATGACAACATCCTAGGAATCAAGTAGCGACGGTCTCAAAGTTCTTAACACAGAGGCAGTCATTCCAAAAGTCACGAAATGTTCAGGTGGCAGTTGGCACAAACCAAATGCATGCGGTTACACTCAATGAGCCCCATAGGAGTAGTGAAGGCGGTTTTCTCTTTATCTGCTTCAACAACAGGAACCTGCCAGTACCCACTGTTTTAAATCCAAAGTGAGAAGTACCTAGCTGATTTTAGTGCTGAGCAAGAGACTCCTCTTAGCGTGAGTAGGGTGATAAGCGTAGCCTTTTGTTTGTTATCTTGATAATCATTCGATAATCATACACACATGCGAATTGTGCCAACCTTTTTTCCGGACTAACACTAGGGGGCTGCCCATGGCTCCAACTGTCCCTGATTACCCCTGCCTGTTTCATTTCATTTAAATTTACATTTTGCACACTGGTAATGAGCCAGAGCTCAGGAGGGCGTATACCTTTCTTGATTGGTTGATGTCTCTCCTGAGGGAATAAGTAATGTTTGATATACATTACCTGCCCAAAAACCCATGGGATTTCTTATACTGAAGACACCGCTTCATTATTCCTGTCAACTCAACACTCCATCCTTCAGGGGTTGAGGGGAGTGGGGAGTCAGTGGGCCGATATCAGCTTTTGGCACCCAGTCTTCCCCAGCACGAACCAAGGAGACATCAGATGGTTCAAGGGGTGTTCTGCAGCCTGAATATCATTATTGAGGCTGGAAATGTAAACATTGGGGCCACAGTGCAAAGTCGCGGCAAGCAAGCTTCCTCCTCTCCACAATTCAAGAAGACACACCGGGACCCTTGCCTTGATTTGAGTCAACAAGCCCCTTCCAGTCAACACCGAAGGTCTGCATCAGAGAAGTATAACCGTTCCAGCACAGCCTGGATAATCCTGGCCCCTGGATGCCTATAGCTAGTGCTCGGCACATATGATAATCTCACATCTGTGGGGGAAAGGCATAATGGAGTTGGATCGCTCACCACTTACACCTGACCAATCTCCTCCTCCTGCTACTCTACCTGCTGACGCTGGAGTGAGGACCTTGATTTCTCGTTTTGAGGGCATTTTTTCCTGAACGTGGACCTGATTTCGCATATGGTCTTGCAAAATAGCAAGAGACCTCAACCTAAGGCAATTACCATCACATTAGGTTCCCATGTGGATAATAATAGAGTTTACACGTCCCTCTCCTACATCTACTACCGAGAACCCGAGACATTGTTGATTTAAAGCTCCACCCTCCCCACCATAATGTAACGCTCTTTGTATCCCACCTGTACCACAGGCAGACCATTTACTTGCTATAAGTGATCTAGTCCTCCATCAGAGAGCGTCGGGTGAAACCGCATTAGCCCAGTATCTCTTGTACAATATGTGGGGCATTGTAGTTTACCCTGTGAACCAGTGGTCCCAGGAGGTCTGTGAAGGGAAACCACAATCACAACTTGTAATCATTGGACGGTCCTCCGACATACTTTGCGCCTACCTGTTTGCATGGACCAGATTTTCCTACTCCTGGGGGTTGGTCCTCTGCCCCATTGGTTTGCCTACCATTTAAACTAAGACTTGTCTCTTCAATCATGAACCAGCCCTGTCAGCATCTTCTACAATGGCCGTCCTGGCGGAAGTCTCAAATCGATCATTAGATCTCCTTACAGTGCGGGACATCTCGTCGCTGCTGGTTTTGGCATCCACCTCTCGCTGTTCTTTCCATGGAAGATCCTCTGAGCGGAGTTAAATATGGGATCCCCTCTCTACAGGGGGACATGGTCGGAAGATTCTGAAAATCATCTTACCTAGAGTCATAGCAAGCACACTCCTTAGTCAGTTCTGGTTACTTGTAGCCGTAAATCTGCAGAATAGGTCATCAGCTTGACGCTTTGAGTACTGTTAAGACCGATGCACTTAGGGATATAGGGTCAAAGCCCTTCTGGTGTGCATGACAGCCGGGTGTCTAACCGAGCCACTGGAAGACATCGAGTGGATCGTCTCAATATACGATTGGATCTGTCTTTGAATTGAGCAAAGTCCATAACAGGGTTCTGCAGGGACATCATGCGCAGCTGGGCCTTAAATGTGACTCCGACAAGAGCCCTCAATAAACTGTTTCTATTTAGGCAGTTTTGGTTTCATCTTGTACACGGTTCCTGGTCACTTGCTTATAACCTCGCAGGCCTCCTGCAAATTACGGGCATTAGTCTCTAACAGTGTCCTGGTGAGTCTCTGCCTCAACTAAAAATCGAAATTTTTATTTCTGAAGTGGGTACGGGTGCCAAAAGTACTTCTGAGCTTGGTGAAGGATGGTTCCTTTACAGGCCTTTTTTTAACTCATGCTTGCCAAGATTTCACTCCTTAGGCCGCACCACCAAGCTGATTCATCAGTATTGGTTACCTTCTGCTCTTCTGAACATAGGGGTAAATCTTCCATACAGGCTGCACATCTTCTCGTTTGAGAGGTCACTTAGAGTGTGTGATCACCTGGTATACTGTGCAGCCATGTTTGCAACTCGGTTATATAAGGCATCTGGTTATGTGCAGTATGGGAGCTGCCACAGTTTGCTGCTCCACTAATTGTTAGATCCCACAGAAGGATGCGCCACCACTGGGCTGATTGCCTGGGCTGCAGGTCTGAGACCATCTTCCCACTTTTGTTAACCCCTAATGGGATCGGGGTGACTCATCACCTCTGATAGCTGTGGACCCTTAATAACGCTTTCAGCTCTTCGGAATCCTGTTCATTGGACTGCCAAAAAGCTGTACCAGGCCCCGCCGAGGCTCAGTATTCAGTACAAACGGGGGGGTCCGAGGCTGGGCAGGCCCATACCAAGTCGCGGGCGCAGCTTGGCAAATGTTGGAGTTTATTGTAAAAAGTTTCGAGACGACCAATGGGCTGTCAGGCGGGCCATAGTTGGGAGGCCTGGACCACTAATGGAGAGATGCCCTGGGATATAGATTGTGTTAATTAGTGCCTGGTGATTAGCCCCGGTCCCCAACTAGGGCTCGACTCCCAGGGCCAGATGGTGCAGATGATTGCGTGCAGAAACAAACACATACCCGGCAGGAGTTAACAACACTAGGCTAATTTACTGAAGTAACTGGCAGACTAAATTGCATTGAGGTGTTACCACAGTTCCAAAAAAATAGGATTTCTGCATCAGTATGATGTGATGAGGAGCTTCGTTTCCTGCTGTAGTGTGGGGTATCTCACCGCTGCTAGTTACAACATTTGATAACAGGTCTCTTGAATTCTGTGATTTCCAAGAGAAAAAATTGGCTTGATCAGTGATCCTTCCAAAGGAACAGCAGGTCGCGGGTCCAATAGGAAATCCTGGAGCTTCTGTCACCATGAACTCCTGACTCTGTTGAAGTCAGCTGGAGTTTTCCTGGCGTCAATTTCACATGTTCGACTTACTATGTGGAACACAACAGTTTTCTCAGGTTTTGCCACAGACTACTGGAAGTTCACGTGCCAATGACTGATACCCTGGTTCCTTCAGCCTTGCCTGTAGAAAGGCACAACCAACTCTCTCCTACATTAGGCAACAACCTCCTTTCTTCTTCCCACAAACAACACTCTTTTGGCACACTTCCTCTTTCTCGGCCTCTGACAAGGGGCCGTGTCCAGCGGCGCGACGATGGTATGGAAGAAAGTGTAGAATCCCCAGTAAGGGATCGGGGATTAACAATGTCTGTATGCATGCTTAGCAGAGAAACAAACTTTCATCACATTCTAATACTTTGCGTATGGAACCTACAAAGACAGTTATTTTGTGGCTGACCCAACTTGGGTCGCCACAACTGCAATCCATCAACTCATGGACAGGAGCACGGTCAGCTGCTGCACCATAGATGGTTGGACGCATACTGTTGACTCTTTTTGCAATCGCCTCGCTGAACGGACTGCTGGGCGCCATGAGTAAGCGAGCTGAGCAGGAGCATACTGGTACCGGTCATATATGTCAAAGAGAAACAGCTCCCTTCTGCCAGGAGAGTTGGAGCCTTGACCTTGCTGCAATGCATCTAGCCACTGGGCGCTGGCTGTCTGCTGTTGCTGCAGCGGCAGGTATGACCACCACATACTGAGCCACGTTTTTCTCTCCCAAGGCCAACCGGGATGAGAACTGCGGCATGTGTAGACGCAGGGCCGTGGTGCCAATGTTAACTCCTGGCCACGGCTTCAATCACTTTCCTGCCCCACAGATTCTACATATACCAATATGTCGGCTCCAATCCGAGTGTCTTAGCAAAGCAACTGCCATACCGGCCAGAGATATCGGATTTTAACCGCCAAACGCTCCGAGCACTTGCTGTGAACTACTGGCCGCCGCTGCCCTATCTCATCGCTGGAGGATGGACCCCTGTGCCGCTACATTCTTGGGGGAACCTATGCGAAGCGGATTTTTTACCCCCATGGGCCGCTTGGGCTCTTGATCTCACACTGCTGCTATCCTGTTCGACTCACTCCACAGACACCTTTACCCGGCTCAACGATCCCCGACCCACTCTGCTGGCTGCGCGCTGCTGCTGACGTCACAGCTGGACGCCCTCATCTCCTGACTGATGAATGAAGAGCCCTTGCTCACACCCGCTCCCATTGCGGTCGGGCTACATCCATCATCTATTTTGTTTCATCGTCACTAACATTGCTGGTCCTCATCATACCGTCCCCGTGGGCTTTATGCCGAGCTGACCTCTCACAACAGACCTCCCATGCCACTCTCCACATCAATATCTTTGGTCGTCCTACTGTAAGAAGCAGGGATATTGCCCCATTTCTTTCTTCGCTGCCAAGTACTTCCGGACTCTTGCACCTCCTCACATTGTTCATCCTCCGCTATATAGTGGCGCTGAGCCCAGACCATCATAGTAGATCTATGGCTTAGGAACCAGGATGGGAACAAGAGGCGGGCTGAGGACATCCTGGTAGGAGAGGATGCCTAGTACAACCAATCAAGAACCCTTGGGGTTGCTGCTGAACAAACACACGGCCGCATATGATGACAGCGGCAGTCTGAGGCGCCTCACCGAGTGACCCCCTGCTGCTACGTCCCCTTGTGCTTGTCTGCGACCTGCTCCAGGAATGTTTGTGCCACTGCAACCGCCAGGTGCAGAGCCACCTTGCCACCTTCCTGTCTGACATACGTTTGGTTCTCTAAAATGATACAGACACGTTGTTTGATGATGATATCTGTGTATATTATATAAATTATACAAACCCTGATTTGACAGTCCAAATGGAACCCAGCTAACAAGCTTGGGTCACCCTTGGATATAACTAACTATGCGCTACACAAAAGGGCCAGGAAAAATTTTAATTGTATGTTTCCGTTTAAAAACACTGTGTGTTTTTACTAAATGTAAAAGGCACAAACAGCTTAATTACTTTAACCTTCGGGACAATTAATTAGGCCTAACAGGGATAAATGGTATATAGTTTTGGTCGTTGAAAAAACGGTTATTTTTTGTCAGTACAACACCACTAACAACGGCTTAATTAACCCCTGAGTAAATTGCGCCAAAGAATTGAGCCGCACAAAAATAGCTAGCTTTGTAGCGTGGTCTACAACTGCGTGTTTTCTACACCACACAACAAGAGATACAGATGTAAATAACCTTTGACTTTTGTATTAGGCTACAGGAAAAAATTATATATTTATGGCGTGAAAAATGGAACGGTTTATTTTTTTCAGCACACCATCAAAACAACGCTTAATTAAACCATGGATGTAAATTGCGCAATAGAATTGAGCAGCCTAAAAATGAAGTGGAATTTTGTATGTAAAAACACTGTGTTCTTCTTTAAAGATACAACGATGGAATTGGCTTAGATCCCACTTGGATATTGGAATGTATAGTGCAGCTGCAGTGAACGCACACTGGATTTCAGATCCGAATACCCCAAAAAAATTAGACAATAGAACATTAAGAGAACAACAGTCTCTGAGACAAGCCTGAGACACCCTCACATAAATCGCTAAAATAAAAATCAATTCTTCATGTAAGATCTATCAGCGCGGCAGCAACTTCCCCCCCCTGATGAGCACATTGAGAGGAGTGTTAGCTCCCGGCGTCGCGCCCAATACTTATATATTGTCGGTGACGTCACAGAAATCCCGCCGTTCCTCTGAGATTGTCTTCATCTCTGCACATGTCAATGCAGGCTAATGCCCTTCATCCTCCAAGAGTGCTTTGGCCCCATTAGCGCCATGTGCAACGCACCATTTATTCAATCAAAAGCAACGACCCCAGCATCACTTCTTTCCCAAGCCTAAGTACCCCAAAGTTCGACTTCGTCCGAACGCCGAAGTTTTTTTCCCGAAATTTTGTATCTTTTCTAAACGAATTCCACTTATCGTTAGAATCATTCGGACCTGTCTCTAAATATGATCCATCTGATTTCCCCTGATTAGAGATATAAAGCTAGAATTTGGTTATAGTTTTTACATTCTCTCATAATCCCTGCTCTAGATAATCTACTCAATTGGTTTGGCTGTATATAAGCTCACTGTTGTTTGAAGAGGTTACTTGGCTTTTGAGGCACATGCTCTCCCTGTAAATAAACTACTTCACCTTCCCATTTTCCCACAAGTCATTGCTTATGCTTAGCAAACACAATAGTACATAATCTTGTATTATCTTTGATACCCTGGCATCATCATGTACAGGAATTGCATACATCTCCTGTTTTTTGATTGCATGCACCGCAGGGGAATCAGAGATAACACAAAACTCTCCATTACCATGGAACCAGATCCTTTCATTTGCATAGTCAACAACAGCTCCATGTTGTTCCACGAAATCCGATCCTAAAATAGAGACAGAGTCAGGTAAATTCATCAGATATGCCTTCAAGTCAAATTCCTTATTATCTATTTTTAATATAGCCCTTCTTGCTTCTATTGCCACAGCATAGGATCCCTGAAATGCTTGGAGGTTTAGCTTCCGCCCTGTAGACAAAAGGTGACTCTGAGGTTGAGGTGTGTGTAAGATTGAGATAGAGGCTCCAGTATCAATCAACATCTGCTGTGTTGGGCCTCTTTCCACTGCAGCAAATATCACAGGTCTGTTGTATCCATCTCTCTTGAACTCCACAACAGGAGTGATGGAGGCAACGTTTTCCTAGGCCAAACTTGTTGGATGGGAACTGGTAACGAGACTTTGATAGCAATTATTAACATTAGATCTTGCAATATGGCCAGCAGACTGAATTGCTTTTAATTTCTCAATTTCCCTCAAAGCAATTGTCAATTGTTGCTGAGACTCTTTGACTGAGTTATCAGCTGGTGGTGCAGGGGCCTTTGCTTGCCTGAAAGTAGTCCCCGGAGTCGAGTGCTAAGGGCTTATCAATCGACTTGAGGCCTTAAAAACTGGCTTAACAACCGACTGGAGTCCGCGGAGTCGATTGCTAACTCTTATCAACTGACTTGTCTTGAGGCCTTAACAACCGGCTTAACGACTACTAGCGACTTCACAACGCAGTAAATTATGTGTCCCCCAGTGAAGGTAATAGGGTCCACCAGTAAATTATATGTTCCCCAGTAGGTGGTTATATACTTTATATGTCCCCCAGTAGGTGGTTATATACTTTATATGTCTCCCGGTAGGTGTGTAGTTTATATGTCCCCCAGCGGGTATATGGGCAGGTTATGGATCCCCCAGCAGGTATATGGGCAGGTTACGGATCCCGCAGCAGGTATATGGGCAGGTTACGGATCCCCCAGCAGGTATATGGGCAAGTTACGGATCCCCAAGCAGGTATATGGGCAAGTTACGGATCCCCAAGCAGGTATATGGGCAGGTTACGGATCCCCCAGCAGGTATATGGGCAGGTTACGGATCCCCCAGCAGGTATATGGGCAGGTTACGGATCCCCCAGCAGGTACATGGGCAGGTTACGGATCTCCCAGCAGGTATATGGGCAGGTTTAGGTCCCCCAGTACACATGGGTAGGTTATATGTCCCCCAGCAGGTATATAGATAGCTTATAGGCCCCACAGCACGTGTATATATAGATTATAGCTCCTCCCTGCACGTATATAAGTAGATAATAGGCCCCCCCTGCACATATATACAAGTAGATAATAGGCCCCCTGCACATATATACAAGTAGATAATAGGCCCCCCCTGCACATATATACAAGTAGATAATAGGCCCCCCCTGCACATATATACAAGTAGATAATTGGCCCCCCCTGCACATATATACAAGTAGATAATAGGCCCCTCCTGCACATATATACAAGTAGATAATAGGCCCCCTGCACATATAAAAGTAGAAAATAGCCCCCCCCTGCACATATATACAAGTAGATATAGGCCCCCCTGCTCATATATAAAAGTAGATAATAGGCCCCCCTGCACATATAACAAGTAGATAATTAGGCCCCCCCTGCACATATATACAAGTAGATAATAGGCCCCCCTGCACATATATACAAGTAGATAATAGGCCCCCCCCTGCACATATATACAAGTAGATAATAGGCCCCCCTGCACATTTATAACTAGATTATAGGCCCCCCCTGCACATTTATAACTAGATTATAGGCCCCCAGCATGAATAGAGACAATTAAAAGTAATAAACTGACAGCACTCACCTGGCCTCGCTCCCTGCCGCTGTCGCTGCTCCCGGTCTTTCTTCAGCAGGGTGACGTCACCAGGCCGCGCTGCAGCGTGATGACGCTCACTCCGGCGCGCACAGCACAGGCGCGCACAGAGCGGCATCCTGCCTGTGGCGCCCGAATACTCTGCGGAGCTCTCTGCTCCGCCAAAGCATCTAACTGTATGTGGGAGATATAAGCTGAAACCCAGCATGGTATAACTGTACAGATGGCGTTACCCTCTGTATCGCTTTATCCATATGCAATTCTCATTGGTATTGTTGCATTTTTAAGTAGTCTCCCCATGTGTTATACTGTGTTTTTTTGCATGCTGGTGTGAACTAGTACCTAGAGCATTTGCTCATTTATTAACGGCACCTGCTATCTTTTCCCATGCAGCAAAAGGGCCAGAGTCGCCTGCCGCTGGGGTTCAGTGTATATTTTTCCCGTATTTTGATATTTTCCCAGCATGTTATCTTTTTGCCCTAAAATACTGGGGAGCTTAGGGTACAAGTATTTTGTGCAGTGTACCTTCTAAGTGCTGGTCAGCTTGCCCACTTTCCTTTGTGGGAGATATAAGCTAAAACCCAGCATGGTATAACTGTACAGATGGCGTTACCCTCTGTATAGCTTTATCCATATTCACTTCTCAGAGGGATTGTTGCATTTTTAAGCAGTCTCCCCATGTGTTATACTGTGGTTTTTTGCATGCTGGTGTGAACTAGTACCTAGAGCATTTGCTCATTAATTAACGGCACCTGCTATCTTTTCCCATGCAGCAAAAGGGCCAGAGTCGCCTGCTGCTGGGATTCAGTGTATCCATCAGCCTCTGAAGCTGTAAGTGTAGCTCTGTGATTTTTTGGTAATTCATGTCCCATTTTTCTGTGGTTTTGTTTTTTTTCTTTTGAATAGTGTAGGGACTCGCAAGAGATGAGGAGCCTTGCCGTTGGCTTGCGAGCTTGCGTACTGTAGCTACTGTATCAACTAATACCTCATATTTTCATATTTTTCCCAGCATGTTATCTTTTTGCCCTGAAATACTGGGGAGCTTAGGGTACAAGTATTTTGTGCCCACTTTCCTTTGTGGGAGATATAAGCTGAAACCCAGCATGGTATAACTGTACAGATGGCGTTACCCTCTGTATCGCTTTATCCATATGCAATTCTCGTTGGTATTGTTGCATTTTTAAGCAGTCTCCCCATGTGTTATACTGTGGTTTTTTGCATGCTGGTGTGAACTAGTACCTAGAGCATTTGCTCATTAATTAACGGCACCTGCTATCTTTTCCCATGCAGCAAAAGGGCCAGAGTCGCCTGCTGCTGGGATTCAGTGCATATTTTTCCCATATTTTGATATTTTTCCCAGCATGTTATCTTTTTGCCCTAAAATACTGGGGAGCTTAGGGTACAAGTATTTTGTGCAGTGTACCTTCTAAGTGCTGGGCAGCTTGCCCACTTTCCTTTGTGGGAGATATAAGCTGAAACCCAGCATGGTATAACTGTACAGATGGCGTTACCCTCTGTATCGCTTTATCCATATGCAATTCTCATTGGTATTGTTGCATTTTTAAGCAGTCTCCCCATGTGTTATACTGTGGTTTTTTGCATGCTGGTGTGAACTAGTACCTAGAGCATTTGCTCATTAATTAACGGCACCTGCTATCTTTTCCCATGCAGCAAAAGGGCCAGAGTCGCCTGCTGCTGGGATTCAGTGCATCCATCAGCCTTTGAAGCTGTAAGTGTAGCTCTGTGATTTTTTGGTAATTCATGTCCCATTTTTCTGTGGTTCAGGTTACGGATCCCCCAGCAGGTATATGGGCAGGTTACGGATCCCCCAGCAGGTATATGGGCAGGTTACGGATCCCCCAGCAGGTATATGGGCAGGTTACGGATCCCCCAGCAGGTATATAGGCAAGTTTAGGTCCCCCAGCACACATGGGTAGGTTATATGTCCCCCAGCAGGTATATAGATAGCTTATAGGCCCCACAGCACGTGTATATATAGATTATAGCTCCTCCCTGCACGTATATAAGTAGATAATAGGCCCCCCTGCACATATATACAAGTAGATAATAGGCCCCCCTGCACATATATACAAGTAGATAATAGGCCCCCCCTGCACATATATACAAGTAGATAATAGGCCCCCCCTGCACAAATAAATAAAATGCCCCCCCGCACATATATACAAGTAGATAATAGGCCCCCTGCACATATATACAAGTAGATAATAGGCCCCCCTGCACATATATACAAGTAGATAATAGGCCCCCCCTGCACATATATACAAGTAGATAATAGGCCCCCCTGCACATATATACAAGTAGATAATAGGCCCCCCCTGCACATATATACAAGTAGATAATAGGCCCCCCCTGCACATATATACAAGTAGATAATAGGCCCTCTGCACATATATACAAGTAGATAATAGGCGCCCCTGCACATATATACAAGAAGATAATAGGCCCCCCTGCTAATATATAAGTAGTTAATAGGCCCCCCCCCTGCACATATATACAAGTAGATTATAGCCCCGCCCTGCACATTTATAACTAGATTATAGACCCCCAGCATGAATAGAGACAATTAAAAGTAATAAACTGACAGCACTCACCTGACCTCGCTCCTTGCCGCTGTCGCTGCTCCCGGTCTTTCTTCAGCAGGGTGACGTCACCAGGCCGCGCTGCAGCGTGATGACGCTCACTCCGGCGCGCACAGCACAGGCGCGCACAGAGCGGCATACTGCCTGCGGCGGCCGATACTCTGCGGCGCTCTCTGCTCCGCCAAAGCATCTAACTGTATGTGTGTCCGGCAGACGCACATACAGTTAGTCCCGCCACCGCTGCCGTCGCCAAGGTCCTAAGCCGATAGCTTAGCGACTGGTAGCGGCTTAGGACCCTAACGATCGGCGGCGGCGGCGGATAGCGGCGGCGCTGGGGACTACCTGAAAGGACAATATTTTGAAATATGACCCCCCTGGCCACACACAAAGCATTTGAAGGCTTGTCCCTTCTCTGAGGGTCCTTTATAATATTGTAAGAGCTTCCTAAATGAACTATGAACAGGTCCTTCAACCACTGCTACTCTACCTCTAGGAGTTTTTTCTTGTTCTTTCACAATTGCTTCAGCCCTTTTAATGCAATTAATAATTTTTGTGAATCAGTTCTGCACTGCCACAGATAAACCAACCAACCAGCGTATGTCTGGTAATGTCCTGTTGAATAATGCACGTTTATATATGTCATCAATTTGTGAGCCTTTGGCACCAGCTGACAATGTTAATTTATAAAGCACAAATAATCGATCAGCAAAAGCTTGGACAGACTCTCCCTTTTTTGTGTACAGTTCCCAAAACTAGTGTGATGATCAGTTTCCTCAATACCCAAGGTTTTGAGGACTTCATCAACTAAGCTTTGTTTAATTCTGTAAACACTGAAGGGTGGAGACTGGCCCTTAAAGCATTATCCAGGCTGGCTACAATGATATCAAAAACATCATTATTTAGGTTCAAATTGCGATGCACTTTTTCAAATTGATCAATTCTCATTACTTCAACAGGATCATCACGCAAACTAATGTGCCCTAATTCCTTACTCAGAGCCTGTATTTCTGTACTAGACAAAGGTTTGCACACTGTGGTTTCAGAGCAGGTCAGACCCATAGAATCAACTTGCCTTTCTGTGGTAACTGGTGCCATTTTAGCATTATAATCACAAAAATCCTTATCATTCTCTTCCTCCACATTGTTCCAGTCACCAACATCATTATGCAAAGGCACATTAAATGCAGCAACAACAGCATTCTGTCTGCCTAACTGATGCTTCAAATGTTCTATCTGAGACAAGCATGAAGTATGATCAGCAACAGATGGATTACTAGAAGTAGTGTACATGTCTGTGGAGCGAATTTGCGTTCCACGATCTGGTATCCGCCGGAGATGACGTAGTGGAGCGCATGCGCAGTCGAGGATACCGCTGACATGCGCTCTACAGGTGCTGTGAGTATCTGATTGTATTTGGGGCACTATTTAAGGACGGTTTTGGCTATGCCATTTGCCCTTATCATCAGTGGGAGCCAGACCATCCTAGGAGACATAAGGTTGTACCTATCTATTATCATCTACATTTGGGTCTCCTTGGTAATGTAATGCTATTATGCTATTATGCGTAATATTTTTTATCCCCTGAGGAACCCTTATTCATAAAAAAGGGGGAAACGCATCGGGTTCTGCCACGAAGTGGTATGGTTCTAGTTTTTTGCCCTAGGGTAGGGTACATTGTGAGGGTTTAGTTTGTGGACCCGCCCTTATCGGGGCGATGTCTCCCCTTTATTAGTCACTTTTATAGGGACTTTATAGATTGTATCTATTGCCTGTTACCCCTTAGGTTTAAATTTTTGGGGGGTTATGGAAAAAATGTTGGATTATCCCCCTGAAAAGTTTCCCCAAATTTTAAAAGGTTTTTTTTTTGTGGGTTTTAAGTTTAATTTTAAAGAAAAATTTTTTAAAAGTTATTTTTATTTGGGTTTTATTTTGTGTGATTTGTGTTTTTAGACCCAAATGCACTTTTTTCTTTTGGCAGTGTTCTTTAAAATAGAAGTCCCAACTTTTATAATACCCCTTGCACCCTTCAATCTTTAAATTAATCTATTTTTTTTTAGGGGAGGGGCCCGGAATTTCTCACAAATTGATTCGGTCACTTTCAAACCGAATTTTCCCGAAAAAATTTTTTGTTTTCCCCCGGGAATTATTCAGCACGAATGGGTTTTAAAAAAACAGCTTTTTCCCGGGCGCACAGAGCCTGCAGGGGTGGGGAGAAGGGATGGGGCCAATGCTTAATATGCAGAGGGAAGTTGGTTTTGGGGGCCCTTCAAACAATGTTGTGTTTTTGGGTATGACCGCACTTTGACTGCCCCCGATCTTAGAATGCCTTCACTAAAAATTTTTCCCCCGGGGCATTAAGGGGGCAAAATGCCCAAAAAAATAAAAGGGGGAATTTTGTGAAAAAGGGTTCTTTGCCAGCGAAAGCTTTTAAAAAAAAACAAGTGAGAGCTCAGGGGGGAACCCATTAGTGACAGAGTGTGGGAGATGACGGCGCAACCCACACAGCATGAGGCCCGGGACATGACAAAAAGACAATTGGAGGGGTGGCAAAACGGGGGAAACCCCAAGAGGGCAAATGATGAGAGCGGGGGGTCACGAGGCAGCACCTGGGGTTAGGCAGGGGAAAAAATGCATTTGGAGGGGGCCCAAAACAGTACCCGGCCAAGAGTGGCACAATAAACAGAGAGTGGGGGCACGGCAGCACCCAGATGAGGTCAGGAATTGGACAATGACACAGTGTGGGGGGCCGGGCAGCACCCAAACAGGGGAGCATGGGGTCAGACAGTGGCACAATGACTTTCCCTGGAGGGGGCCCAAAACAGGTTTTGGGCCACAGGTGGCAAATGACAGCAAGAGGGGGGGCCGGGCAGCAGCAGAAATGGGCCAAAAAGTGGACAAATAAACAGTGTGGAGGTCAGGGCCCAGCAGAAATGAGGTCAAACAGTGGAAACAATAAAATTCGGGAGGTGGCAAAACAGGAGGAGGCAAAAAAAGTGGCAAAATTTTGACAGAGAGTGGAGGCCCGGGCCGGCAGCAAAATGAGGTCAGGCATTGGCAAAAAATGATATTCTGGGGGGGGCAAAACAGAAAAGAGGCCACAGGGGGGGGCATATAAACAGAGAGTGGGAGGGCCCACGGCCCGGGCCGCAGCATGGGGGTCAGACAGAAAAAGCAAATGACAAAGTGTGGGGGGAAATGGCGGGCAGCCCACCGCAGCATGAGGTCGGGACAGTGGCAAAATTTACCGCGGGGGTCACGGCGGGCAGCCAAAAGCAGCGCAGGGAAGGTGGGCCCTTTTGGCCCCAATGAATTCTGGAGGGGGAAAAAAAAAGGAGTAGGCCACAGAGTGGCAAAATGACAGAAAATTTAAAGGTGACGGTTTGGCCCAGGAGCAACAGATGAGGTAGAGAGTGGACAGTGAACAGTTTTGGTTTTTCAGGGGAAGAACAGCAGCAGCAGCATGGGGTTCAAAAGAGTGGCACAAGGGACAGAGGTTGAGGGGGGGGAAATCCCAGCCCCTGGAAAAGGGGTTGGTAGGAGATGGGGGAAAACAGTACCCGATGTGGGGGAAATCAGGGGGGGGGCGGCATCAGAATAGGGGCCCTGGGGGCAGGTAGTTAAAACCCGATGCCCCCTAAGGCCCGGGGTTTTTTGGGGGAAAAACCTTTGGCCCATCCACGCCTGATTCACCCTGACAAAAGGTAAATCGTTATTTTTCCCCAGGAAAGGGGGTTTTCCCCTTGGGGAAAAAACGGGCCCCCCGCCCCCCTTGAACACCCACCCCCCCCCATGCCCCACTCCGGGGGGGGCCCAGGCCCAGCCTCCATGCAAACTTCGGCAAGTGGGCCCACAACACCGGGTTTCCCTGCCCAGGTCCAGGGGGATTTCTAAACGGGGGTGGCAGAGTGCTGCCCCAAGTGGGGCCACCCCCTTTTGGTTAAAGGGACTGCCCCAGGCCCTGCGGGTTGCTGCGCTGGTGGCAATTACCCCCTCACAGGGGGTGAAGGAAGTTTGTCATCTTTGGGACCCCAGATTGGTTTTCTGCGATGGAGCGGAAATGTTTTCCCTACCCCCCCAACCCCCGAAACCCCGCGGCATTTAGTAACGGGGCGCTGAGGAACCCCCCGGTCAAAATGTCAGGGGGGGGGAAAACGAATGCCGCAATAGGCAGGGGCCCAAAGACTCCCGGATTTTTCCCCCCATAGTATTTTAAAGTTTTTTCCTCCCTTCAATAGGGGGGAAAAAGGCTCCCATTTGGGGAAAACCGGAGCGGGGTTTCCAATAGGGGGGGAGACCCCAAAAAGTCATCCCTCTGGGGATGCTGCTATTCGGCTGTCACTGGCCAGGAAAAATCAAAATGCTAAGGGCCAATCTGCAAAACGTGAGCAGAGGGGCCCCCGCCCCATCTCCACTGAAAAATTAATTCCCCACGGTGCTTGCGGGTCTCTCCCTGTTTTTCCTATCTCCATCTCCCTCCTCCAGTGCCCCAGCTGTTCCCAAGCTCCCCTCTCTTGTCCCCGGGTAAAAAAAATTCCACTCTTTTTCCCCAACAATGTTCCCTGCCCCCAATGCCCTCCTCCCCCGCCCCAAATTTCCCAGCCCCCAGGGATCATGTGGCCGCGGGGATGTGTCGCCAAAATTCCAGCCCCAGCCCGACAGATTTTCCAGAATCTTTTCCCAGGACATGAAGCAGGGGAAGGAGTTTATTACCCCTTAGCCCCGGGGCGACGACAAATAACGGGGCCCTCCCGAATGGCCTAAAACAAATGGCTTGTTCACGAATGAGCTCCATGGCTGAAAACAAATTTAAACACAGGGGGTACCCCTTCCGCCTGGATCATAAAAACCCCGTTAAGGGCCCTTTTCTCGGGTTATACAGTCGGTCCAAAGGGGCAGGGGGAAAAATTTCCAAGGGGGGGAAAAACATCGGCTTATCAGAGTGTTTTGGGGGGGGCCCGGTTTCGGGCCCGCTGCAACTCGGGGGAGGGTTTTTCCCGGGGAAAATTTCCCGGGCCCGTTTTTTCAATTTTTCTAAAAGTTTTTGGAAAAATTCGGGAAAACCTTTTCAACCCAGATTGAACATGTGCCCCATCCCGGGCCCGCAGGCCAAAATCCCCCCTGGGTTTTCCCCGGGGAAACCCCATGTTTCCTCCCATTGTCCGTAAAACAGGGGTTTCCGTTTTTGCAGTTGGCGCGGAGAAAGCCCCCACATCGATTTCTTGCGGGGCATGGCGGAGCATTTTCCCTCCCCGGGTGTGACTTGGGTTCCCCGGGGCCAACCAGGTGTGAACTGCGAAAAACCCCCGTTTGTGCCCCCCCCCATGGGGTATGATGGAGAAAAGTACTTGGGGAAAGGCAAGATGTGGGTTGGGGGTTTGGAGGGGGAAGGAGGGGGAAACACGGGGGAGGGCCCCCCTTTTTGAAACGTGGAGGAGAAAGCGGGTTTCCCTTTTCCAAGTTGTTGGTGTGGGGGGCCCGGGGAAGCACTTTTCCCCCCAAGGGGCCTTTAAAGGGGACGTCCCCCTGACCGTATTTACAGCTCCAGGGGGTCCGCGCGGGCCGTGCCCCTTTGGAAAAAACCGATAACTAAAGGGGTGGCCCCCTTTTGTTCTAAAATTTATGAAGTGCGGGGGAACGGGCCTTTTTGGAAAAAAAAATTTAAGGGTTTTGGGACTCCCCCACTCGGCTGGGCACAAGCCATTAGTTCTTGAACGGAACAGGTCCCCCATTTGGAAAGGAGGGAAGCAGAAACCAACAACTTGGGAAGGACCCCGGGGTCATGTGAAACCTTGAAGGGTTGGACCAAAATTTTTTCTCTTTGCAATCGCCTCCCTGAACGATGTTTGGCGCCTTGAGTGCGAGTGCGGGGAGCTTTGGGAAAGGGGACATTTGAAAAAGAGAAAAGCCCCTTTTTACAGAGGGGGGACCTTGTTGGCTGCAAGGGGAATGCTTCCCACGGGGAAATCCCGCGTGCGGTGAGGTTTTGGACCACCCATCTGACCCCATGTTTTTTCCCCGGGCCCACCGGATGGTAAAGCTGCATTTTGTTGACGCAGGGGGGGGGCCAATGTTAGCTCCCGGCCCAAGCTTCACTTTCGGCCCAAAAGATTTTTTCATATACCCTTTTTTTCCGGCTCCCCCCGGGTTTCTTGCAAAAAAACTGCCACCCCGGCCAGTAGCTGATTTTACCTCCAACCTTGCATGATTGATTTTATCCCGCCGGGGGACAAAGCCCCCCCTGTCCCGGCAATTTTTTTGGGAACCTGCGAAGGGTTTTTTTAAACCCCCGTGGCCCGCTTGGCCCCCGACTCCCCATGCTGCAAACCCGGGCTGACTAACCCGGCCAAACCCCACTTGTGGTGGCCGCTCCCCTGACGCCCAAGCTCCCCCTCTTTCTTGCGACTAAAGAACCCCTTGCCTCACCCCCCCCCCAAGTGCGGTGGGGGCCTACTTTCATATAATTTGTTTTTATCGTCCATGTTTGCCCTCATCCCGGTTTGGCATGCCGAGGTGACGCCCCAAAATTTAAACCTCCCATGCCACTTTTCCAACATCTTTTATTTTTGGGGTACGCAAGAAGAAAGGAAAAATTTTGGGCCCCCATTTCCCTTGGGCCCCAAGAAAGTGTTACTGCCCCCCTAAAATTTGGGTTTTTCCCCCCGCTATAAAGGGCGCTAACCCCAGCCCAGTTTATTTAAATCTCGGGTGAGGGAAAATGGATGGGACAGAGGGGGCTGAGGCCCAGGTGGGGGGCCGCGACCCACCCCCGGGCCATGCCAACAAAGGGTTGTTGTCTGACTTTCCCCACCGACTCTTGGTTGGGGGTTGTCAATTTTTCATTTGGGGGGAAGTGGATGACTTAAACCAATCAAAAAACCCTTTTGGGTTGATGAAAAAACCACCCCGGGCCGCTAGATGACAGCGGGAGTTCCCTGGCCTCCCCAAATTGACCCCCTTGCTGCGAGTCCCCTTTGGTGTGTTTGGGCCCTGCCCCCAGGTTTTTTTGTCCCATCCCACCCCGCAGGGGCAGACCCCGCCATCTCTGTTAAAATACTGTTTGTTCAAAAATTGTACAACATTTTTGATGAAGATACCCTTTATATGAAAAAATATAAATGAAATTTGGGACTCCAAATAAACCCAAAAAAACCAATTTGGGGTAACCCTTGGATAAAAATTTGCGCTCCACAAATGCCGGGAAAAAATGATTTTAAAGGGTTTTTAAAAAATTTGTGTTTTTTTACTAAAAGTAAAGGTTTTAATTTAAACCTTTTGGGATATAAATTTTTATGTAAGAATTTCTTCTGTGGCGGTGAAAAAAAAAAGTTTTTTTTACTGGTGAAAAGGAAGAAAAATATTAGTTAACCCTTGGATGAAAATTTGCCCCAAAAGGAATTTTGGGGACCCCCAAACAAATAGTTTTTGGTGGGTTTGTTACAAGGGCCATGTTTTTTACGCTACAAAACGAGAAAAAAATTGAAATTTAAAAACCTTTGTTGTAAATTTAGGTACGGGAAAAATGTTTTTTATTTTGGCGGTAAAAAAAGACTTTTTTCGGGATCCCCACAGCTAAAAAACAAGTTTAAATTTTAACCCCCGGGAAATGAAAAATTGCCCCCAAAGAATTGAGCCACCAAACTATAGTTTTGTGGGCTGTTAAATCCCGTTTTTTTTTTAAACGTACCCCAAAAAGAGAAAAAATTTTTGAAAATTAAACCTTTTTGGCTTGTAAATTAGGTACAGGAAAAAATTTTAAAAAATTTTTGGGGGTTTGAAAAATTGAGGTTTTTCCCTTGGATTCCCCACAGTGAAAAAAACCCCGCTTAAAAAACCCCGGATGTAAATTGCGCCCAAAGTTTTGAGCCCCCAAAATACTAGCTTTGTAGCGTTTTTACAATGCCGTGTTTTTTTAACGCTACACAATAAAAAGATAAAATTGTAATTAACCTTGTTGGGGAATTAGGCTACTGGAAAAATGAAATATTTTTGGGGGTAAAAATGAGGTTTCTTGCAGTCCCCCACAGCTGAAAAACAACGTTTAAATTTTAACCCCCTGGATGAAATTGCCCCAAAAGAATTGACCCACCACAAATTACTAGCTTTGTAGCGTGCAAAAAAATGCCGTGTTTTTACGTTTAACCAACAAAGGATAAAATTGAAATTTAAACCCTTTTTGTTTTTTGAATTTGGCTCCCAAAAAATGTAAAATTTTTTGGGGGCGGGGGAAAAAGACGGTTTCTTGGAGTCCCCCGCTGAAAAACAACGTTTAAAAACCCCCATTGAAAAATTTGTCCCAAAGAATTGAGCAGCAAAAAATGAAGGGGAAATTTTGTTTTTTTTTAAAAAACGCTGTTTCTTTAAATGAATACAGAAGGAAACCCGGGGTTAGACCCCCCTTTGGATATTACAATGTGCCTTGGAGCAGATAGGATTTAAATGTATATGCAGCTGCTGGGGGACGCACAAATGGATTTTTAGATCCCTTTCCCAAAAAAAAACAGAAAAAAGAAAGTTAAGGGGTAGCAAACGACTCAACAACGTGAGGGCACCCCCACAAAAATCCTGTTAAAAAAATCAATTTTTTAGTTGGAGCTATCACCGCAACAGCAATTCCCCGATCAATACAGTGAAGAGGGGGGGTGTGAAATCCCCGGTCCCCGCCCGGGATTAAATAGTTTCGGTGATTTCACAGAATCCCCCCGGTTCTGAAATTTGGGTTTATCTTTTGGGACTTTTCATGCAGGGCCCTTTTCCCTTTTCCCCCCGATTCTTTTTCCCCCTGTAACGGATGTGTGAAACCATTTTTTCATAAAAAACACACTTCGTTCCCCCGAAAATACCCAAAATTCGGGCCGTTCAAACCCCAAGTTTTCCCGAAATTCTAAACGAATTCCAAATTCTTAGGGAAAAAAAATTTCCCCCCAATTTTAAAATTTTAAAAATTTTCCCCCGCAAAAATTCCCTTTTTCCTCCTCTAAAATTTCTGTTTCCAAAACCCCAAAAACTGTAGCTTTTTAGCAGAGAATTTTGCAACAATTCAATATGTTTTTCTTTTAATTTTGCTCACCCTTTTTCTTAAAGCTTCCTTTTTTCACAAACACAACTTGATCCTAGGTATCCAATATGCAAACAAAAAAAAAGGGTTTATTTTAAAAAAAATTTTTTCTCAATTTAAAATCAAATTAGCATAAAATTTGGCCTCACACCACGGGTCGTTTTTGAAACCCTTTAAATTTCTTTGATAATTGCATCAGCCTTCTTAACCTTGACAAGTCTTTTTTCCCCAAAACCCTTTCCCCTTGTTTTAATTTTTCAGTAAAACAATTCAACAGTAACCCAAACCAAAAACCCCTGATCTACCCAAAGGGGACGCTAGAAAAACTAACAAAACCACCCAAATTTCCAAAAACCAAAAAAACTGACCAAAAATTTTAATATATATAATATACACATTTATGAATTTTAACTTTTCCCCGTCACACCTATTCCCCTCCAGGCTGGCTGCCAAATAAAGTAAGGAAAAAATTTTTATTTTTTATTTTTATTATTTTTAAAATAATTTTAAAATACAAAAAAACTAAAAAATTTAACAACAACCCAAAATTCCCACTTATATTCACAAAAGGGCAGGGAGCAAAGTAAAAGATGCTAACAACCAAAAAGGGATTAAAAAGAGATTATATAATTTAACCAGAATAAAAAAGCGGGAAAAGGGGGAAAAACATTAAAAACTTAACCAACCAAAGGGTTTTAAAAATTTAAATCAAGTACAGGGGGGGAAAAATATATATTAACCATAACATTTTAAAAAACCCTTTCAAAAAACAACCCCGGGGAAAAAACAGCAGCCAGCAAGAAATTGCAGGGCAAATTTTATCATTTAAATGTGAAACAAAAAACAACAATTAAAAATTTAAAATTTTGGAATCTATAAGTATAACCCACCCCTTGGGAAAAAGGTCCCTTTTGGGCTGTCTTGAGAGATTCCTAAACATTCTCCCTTCCCAAGGGTCTTCCCCCCAAACGTCCCCCAAGAGTGCTCCAAAGAGTGTCCTCCAGTCATTAATTGGATATTTAAAAACATTTTTTCCTTCTGATTCAATTTCCCCCCCCATTAAAAAGTAAACGTCTTCTCCTTTACTGAGTGTTTTTGGGGTAATAAAAATTTTATGTTTATTTTGTGCCATCCCGTTTAGGCCCTTCCCCCCTTTTGGGCAAATTTTACAGTAGACAAACCCGCAAAAAAGGGGTTAAAGGGCAAACTTCATCAATAAACCCCCCCGATTGCATCCTATTACCTGGGGAAAATTTATTCTAAAGGCAATAAAAAATTTTTGTGTAACACCTGGGATATGAAGGCTTTTATCCTTTCCCAATTTGTTAAGGGAATAACCCTCTTTTATAATCCTGGGTTGATTTAACCAAATTGTAAAATTTAATATAGAAACCAAATTTCCCGGGCCCGTTTAGTGATTTCTTATAAAAAAATCCAATTTTTCAATTAACATTTAAATAAAAAGTTTAATATAGATTTTAAATTTCCCCCTTAAATCATTTTTTATGGTAAAATTCCCCATTTATGTTTTAAATTTTCAACCTTTTAAAGTATACAAGAAACTGAATATTCACAAAACTTTTATTTCACAGAAGAAATGGGTCTTGACCTTTTTGTAAAAACTTTCCCCTTTCTTTTTTGCATTTTGTTATTCTTAAAAATTCTAATTTCCCCTTTTAAAGGGCCATGTTCTTTTTGTATAAAAAATCTGCAAATTTTTTAATTTTTTAATATAACAAACATGTTGAAAAAAGAGAGGATTTCTCTAAAAGGTTATCAACAAATATTTCTAGTTAGCCCTTTTAAAAAGGTATAGGCCCGAAATTTTTTTTACTCCTTTATATTATTTCCCCCGGCACCTGGATTTTTTCACTGTTTTTGAATATGTCCACCAATATCCCCCAAATCTTTTTTAGATAAGTTTTACAAAAATATTCTATTTTTATAACACAGTTGGGACATTTTGTTTCTTTGGCCCCCAAATTTTATAAAACCCAATGTTCCCCCAATAAACCCTTTTTTGCATTTTCCCCTGCCCCAAGGGCCCCCAAATTCCCTTAATTTCCCTTTTTTTAATATTATGCTCTTCTGCTTTTTCTTTTTTTTAGCATTTTTATTATCTTAAAAAAAAACAATTTACCCAATAAGTGCTCAAAAAATTTTTAAAAAAAAAATTATATTAAAAAAAAGAAGAGGGCCCAATGTCGTCCTGAAGTATCCCCCAAACAACTTTGGGCCACTCTAATATAATTTTAAAAACCCCCTTATCTGTTTTCTAACACAGAACCAATATGAACCCCATTTAAATTACATTTTTCCTCCATTCCCAATTTTTTTTCCCCCCCAAAACCTTTATGTAGCCATTGTCAAAAAATTTTTTAGAAATCCCCGTAAAAATATTCACCACATTACCCAGGTTCCCGTTGGAGCTTTTTTTTCTCCCTAGAAATGAAAACCGGGTTAGCTTGCAGGGGCTGGGTCCCCCCTAAAAAAAGTGAGTTTTTAAGTTTAAATTTAAAAATATTTCAGGGTAGGCCCCTCTTAAAAAAAAATTCCCAAAAAATAACACAAAAAAAAAGTGTGAGTCTTTTGTCCTTTTGGAAACGACCCCGTACTAAAGAAATTTTTGCATAAAAAAAGATCTGTCTATCCAAAAGAAATAAAAAGGGTTTAAAGTGGGAAAAAACCACATAAAACCCAAGGGAAAAGGGGAACAAGATGCAAACCCGGAAAAAAAAGTAGTTTTTTAAAAAAAAAAAAAAAATAAATATATAAAATATTTTTTATAACAATACACAAACAGTAGCCCAAAAATAATATAATTTATGTCCCGAAGAGTCAAAACTTTAGTTAATAGCTATGTTGGCATAACTTTATGTATGACTGGTGTGTATTAGTCAGGTAATTGTCCATTTTTCCCTCTAAACTCCCTTTATATTTCACAATATCCAAATAGAAAATTTTCTTACATCTAAAGTGATTGTTGTCTCATTTTTTTTCACTTTTTAAAGTTTTAACCATGCGGATGCCTCAATAGTGGTTATCCATTCATTTACTTTGAGTTAAATATTCTTACAGGGGTTTTCTCAGTACAGATTTTCACAGGCATGTTGTGCTTTCGCTCTCTCTCTTAAAGCTTCAAATCCAGGGCAGAGGTCCCTCCTCCTAATAGACAGGTCTTCCCTCACTAAAGACTGGTGACATCATCACACCCTCTCTCTGCTCCCTTCTGAGTCGTCATCATCATCATTCTGTGTGAGCAGAGGAAAGGAGAGGATGTCAAAGCTCTGCAGACCTCCTGAAATGGTCAGTTTTCATGCCTGCAGAGCTGTCACCTCCCTCCCAGTCTGCAGAAGCTCTTTCTAACCAGAACACCTATATTGGTATATACAGTTATACATATAGCCTGAAATGATTAAACAAATGTGATAAATGCAAACTGCTCTCCCTTCCCTTATCAGGAAGGAAGTAGAGTGGAACAGACTGTATAAGATTGTGTTATATGGGTGTGTTATATTTGGCAGATAAAGAGTAATTGCCAAGATCCTTCACACAGAGCTGTTGCTGGGAGAGAAGCAGAGAGGAGTTCAGGCAACCTTTATTACCGAGTTAAGAGGGGAGAGAGAGGAGAATAATGAGAACATAGCATGCCAGCTGTGAGCTTAGACAGCCAGTTTCAGTTTCACACAGCTCAGAGGTGAGTGAGCACAGAGAAGGCAGGCAGCCAATCACTGCAGAGGGGGCGTGTCCTGCACAGGGGGCATGTCCCAAGCAGGGCTGAACTAAATATCAGGAAGCCAATCACAGAAAAAGGTGATCTGACCCCAGGCTTCAGATTTAGCTCTAGACACTTTCAGATTAGCTAATAGCTGATATAATAAATGCTTTAGGTAATACAAACCAATTGCAAAATTGCTTATTTTACTGTCCCCATCATTAAGGTATGATCTTTTTAGCAAGAAAGCCCATTTAAGGAATATCACTGATTTTTTTAAACATTTGCTTCCTTTGTAGCAGTTTACTAGTTTTCAAAAATATCTAATAAAATACAATCTGCATCAACAATGAAAGAGCATGATGGGGAAAGAAGCCATATGCCATGTATTCTGTGGGTAACTTGTTACCTTTTTCATGACTATTTGAATGTCTTTGGACGTATCTTTGGTGTTTTTGGGCATCAGTAATTTCATCTCATGTAGAGTATGCGCCATGGCATAGACAGCTTTATATACTAGATAAGTGATTCCAAAACCATCAGTATAATATATGCCAGGACTTAATTCACCAAACTTAAGAGTTTTGTTACATTTGTGAAGAGGATCTTCAATGAACTCATTAATTAATGAAACGGAGGTTAAACAGTCAAGAGAATATGCCAAGATAGACTCCACTAATATGTCATTTGGATGATTTATGAGACTGATATCTTGTAGGAATCTTGTTAGTTCTGGCATCTTTACAGTAGGCATTGAAAATATCAGACTTCCATAAAGTGTTGGGTCTCCTGATTCGGGCATGGCAATTTCAGCATTCCAACCAGCTGGTATAATGAATGTCTTCTCATAAGTTTTGCTGATTGTTAGTGCAATAAAATATAAAATAAAAGAAGGAAATTTCCCACACATTATAACAACTTGTGACGTTGATTTGTTAAAGATCCTTACTTTTTTAATAAATTGGTGACTTTGATTATATTGCTCAATGATTTTTATAACATACTCAATACAAATATCATAATTAGCGGCCATTGTCTTTAGCCCCTGGCTCTGCCTCTCACCGACATCATCATCAGATGTAATAACACCAATCCATGTCCAGTTGTAATTTCTGAGTAATTGAACAATTGCCAGATTCTGGGTGGAGTAATTAGGAAGAGCTTGGAAGAACGATGGAAAAAGATTAAAATTACTCAGAATAGAATCCACCGGACCATAACTAATCTGAGTAATACAGGAACAAATTAGTAACATAATAATTGTTACAACACTGGACACATTACTTAATGCATATAAAATAGGATTATATTTAGAAAACTATGCATTTTCAACAACTCATAATATAAAAATAAAGCATTATTTACTACTCCTCACCTACCAAAAACTAAATAACCAATGATAAAGTAACCCATCATGATACTAATAAATCCTGCGGAGCTCAGAAGAAAGGAAAAAACAAAAACAAGCTGTCATACAACTTCATTGGTGGAAGAATAAAAATGTTAATAATAATGGCAGCATAAAAACAGATCCAAAGGAAAAATAAATCTTACTATACCCATATTATAATTTTACAATAAATTATTTGCACCACAAAATTATACCATTAAAGTATGTCCTATTTCATAAAAGAACACTGCTCAAATCATGGAAGAATTTATTCAAATAATAAAATTTACCTTGAAAATTAAATAAGCTTTCTTCAGTAGAGCAAGGGGTAATAAGGCATGGCATAACACATTCTTTTCTTCAAGTAAACAGAAAGTAAATCAGGATTATCCTACCAGTCCAAATTTAGAGTACATCAAGGTCCATAGATTCCATTTTCAGCTCAGAAAACCACATACACAGTTTCTTCCTTCAGGCGTCTGCACACATTCCACCCAGCCTTGCAAATTGGCTTTTAATCAGGAAGTTAAAACCCCTGATGGAATATGGGAGAGACCTTCCCACTAGAGATGGGCGAATTTCTCAAAAATTTGCCGACTTCGCCGAATTTTCCAGACAAAAATCGTTTCGGTCCCAATTACTTTGGGACGAATCACGTTAAAAAAACAGCTATTTCCAGGCTGCACAGCACCTGTAGGGTGCTGTAGAACGTTGTCCCATGCTTAAATATGCAGAAGGAGCTTGATTTGGTCTTAATACAATGTTGTGTTTTAGTATGACACGAATATGATTGCCGCCGATCTTAGAATCACTTCACTATAAAATTCCCTGGGCACTTAAGAGGGCAAAACTGACCAAAAAACCGAAGGGGGAATGTAGCCTGATAAAGTCATGGCAGCGACAGCTGGAAAAAAACAAGCTGAGGACTCATATGGCATCATAAGTGACAGAGTGTGGAGGTGACGGCGGCAGCCACAGAAGCATGAGGTCAGAGAGTGGCACAATGACATCCTGGAGGTAGCAAAAACAGGAGTAGGCCACAGAGTGGCACAGTGACAGAGTGTGGAGGTGACGGCAGCAGCCACAGCAGCATGAGGTCAGAGAGTGGCACAATGACATCCTGGAGGTGGCAAAAACAGAAGTAGGCCACAGACTGGCACAATGACAGAGTGTGGAGGTCACGGCAGGAGCAACAGCAGCAGCATGAGGTCAGACAGTGGCACAATGACAAAATCTGGAGGTGGCAAAAACAGGAGTAGGCCACAGAGTGGCACAATGACAGAGTGTGGAGGTGACGGCAGCAGCAGCATGAGGTCAGAGACTGGCACAATGACAAATTCTGGAGGTGACAAAAACAGGAGTAGGCCACAGAGTGGCACAATGACAGAGTGTGGAGGTCACGGCAGGAGCAACAGCAGCAGCATGAGGTCAGACAGTGGCACAATGACACAATGACACAGTGTGGAGGGCACGGCAGCAGCCACAGCAGCAGCATGAGGTCAGACAGTGGCACAATGACAGAGTGTGTAGGTCACGGCAGGAGCCACAGCAGCAGCATGAGGTCAGAGAGTGGCACAATGACAGGGTGTGGAGGTGACCGCAGCAGCAACAACAGCAGCAGCAGCAGCATGATGTCAGAGAGTGGCACAATGACACAGTGTGGAGGTCACGGCACCAGCAGCATAAGGTCATAGAGTGGCACAATGACAGAGTGTGGAGGTGGGTGGCAATATCAGTCCCTGGTAAAAGATGGTGGTAGGCAGATGGAGAAACTGGCAGCAGATGTATGGCATCAGGCGGGTGGCGGCATCAGAATAGTGGCTGAGGCAGGTAGTTTGAACCCAGACTGACGCCTAAGGCATTGGTGTGTGGAAATCCTGGCCGATCCATGCCTGATTCATCTTGACAAAGTCCGTCGTTCCACATTTCCCGTGGACAAGCGGGTTCTTCTTGGGGTAACGATGGCCCCCGCCGCACTGAACACCCGCTCTGATGCCACACTACTGGCCGGGCAGGACAGCTTCTCCACTGCAAACTCGGCAAGTTGCGGCCACACATCCAGTTTGGCTGCCCAGCAGTCCAGCGGATCTTCTAACTGGGTGGCAGAGTGCTGTCCAAGTAGGCCACCAGCTGTTGGTTCAGGGTCTTCTCCAGGTCCTGTGCTGCGGCGACTGCCCTCCTCACTGGGCCCGGGTGAAGGAAGCTGCTCATCAGTGACTCCAGACTTAGGTTGCTGCTGATGGGGGCTGGTACTGCTCCTACCCCCCACCTTCCCCCCAGCAGCCGGGGCAGTAGTAGGTGAGCGCTGAAGAACCCCCAGTCAGACCTGCAGAGGAGGGACGATGCCGCACATAGGCAGTGGCCAACTGACTACGGAGGATTTCTCTATAGTATTTGAGTTTGTCCTCCCTCTCAGGGAGCTGGGAAAAAGGCTCCCATTTTGGACCGGTAGCGAGGGTCCACTAGGGGGGAGAGCCAGAAGTCATCCCTCTGCCGGCTGCTCACTATTCGACTGTCAGTAGCCTGGCAAATCAGCATGCTGCGGGCCATATGCACAAGTGACTCCGAGGGACTCCCTGCCTCCATCTCCACTGTATACTGCCACGGTGCTTGCGGGTCATCTGCCTCGTCTTCCCAACTCCATCTACCTCCTCCCGTGCTCCTGCTACTCCTCTCGTCACCTGGGTAGAAAATCCACTCATTTCACCAGACAATGCTTCTGCTCCAATGTCCTCCTCCTCCTTTTCGGTCCCCACCAGACTCATGTGGCCGTGAGATGTAGTCGCCACGTCTCCAGTCCCCTGCCCAGACAGAGTTTCAGCATCTTTTTCCAGGACATGAAGCAGGGGAATGACTTTATTCACCCTGTAGTCCTGGTGACGACAAATAACGTGGCCTCCCGAAGGGCCCTCAGCAAAGGGCAGTGTCACGCATGAGCTGCCACGGGCTGACATCAAATTTTCACGGGGAGTATCCTGCTCCCTGGATCTAAAAAATCTTTAATGGCTTTTTGTTCATACATCGTCCAACTTTCGGGGCGGGAATTCCAACGGGGGGGAAAATCGCATATCACCCGGGGTGTTGGGGGGGGGCCGTTCTCCCGCTGCAAACCGAGGGGGTGTTCCGGGCTTTGTGGGAAGGGATAAAATTGCATGCACGTTTTCATGGCCCATTTTCAGAATCTTTGAAGACGGTGGAAGACTTCAGCCTTTTCAAAACCAATTTAAACCCAATGCCCATGCAGGGCGAGGGGGGGGCCTCCCTCCCTGGGTGCGCGCAGCACCTTGTTTCCCCCTTTGTCCGTCCCCCATGGTTTCGATTTGATTTTTGGTGGGAGGCCCTGTCGATTTCTTGAAACGCATGACGCAGACATTCCCTCCCCTGTGTGATTCATTCCCCGAGCAAGCCGGGTGTAGAACTGCATGACACCCTTTTTTGCCCTACACATGGGGTTGATGGAGATATTTGGGGAGGCGAGTGGTGGTGGAGGAGGAGGGGGGACATTGAGCAGGACGAGTTTGACCCCGTGGGGGGGAGAAAGCGGCTTTCTTCCTTTTGTTGGTGTGGTGGGCGGGAAAGCACATTTACCCCCAAGGGGTTTAAAGGGAATGTACTGCCCTGACCGTAGTTTACGCTCCAACGCCGCGCTGCGTGCCCCTTTGGGAACAAACGAAAGTCAAGGGGCTGGCCACCTTCTGTTCTCCCATATTTGTGAAGGGCGGGGTCTGCCTTTTTGGAAAAGAAATTACGTTTTGGGAAACTCTTCCCTCGGTGCCACGGGCCATTAATTTTTGTAGGGGTGCAGAGTCCACCTTTTTGGGAAAAGGGGGGCTGCGTACCAAAACTTGGACAGGAGCACGGTAGCTTCAAACCTTAAGTGGTTGGACGATATGTTGTCTTTTGAAATTTCCCCTCGTTGAATGCCGCTGGCGCCATGATACTGAGGAGCAGGAGCATCGGGCCCGGGAGATGATGGCAAAGAGAAACGCCCTTTTGCACGGTGGTGGACCCTTGACTGGCTGAATGGCATGGTGCCCGGGGCGCTGCCCCTTTGCTGTGGCGCGGAGGACCACCCTCTGGCCCGTTTCCCCCAGGCCACCGGTGGTGACGCGCTGGTTGATGAAGGGCCGTGGTCCCAACGTTAGCCCCCTGGCCAGCCCATTTCTGCCCCAGATTCTAATATACCTATTGGGCCTCCGGTGTCTTAGCAAAGAACTGCCACCGCCGATAGCGTTTTACCCCCAAACGCTTCGCACTGAGTGACTACTACCCCGTGCCTGCTAAGCCCCTGGTCGTACTTTTTTGGGACTGCGAAGCGCGTTTTCTCCCCCGTGGCCGCTTTGCTCAGACCCGCACTGCTGCTCCCCTATGACTCACGGCCACACAACCCACTTGCTGATGCGCCGCTCCCGGGGCAAGCTGAGCACTTTTCCAAAATTGAGAAGCCCTTGCTTCACCCGGCCCCCAAGTGCGGGGCTCTCATCATGATTATTGTTTAAAACTTCACTGCTGTCCTCCCACGGGGTTTGGGAGCAAACTGACCCCCACAAAATGACCTCCCATGGGAAACTCCACATCTAACTTTGCCCCCTACTACAAAGCAGGGGGTATTGGCCCCCTTTCTTCGCGCCAGTAGTGCGACTGTCCCCTAAAATTTTTCATTCTCGTATATAGTGGGCTAGCCCGACCCCATAGTAGATTCTGGCTGAGGGAACCGGTGGGACAGAGGCGGGTGAGGACAGGTAGGGGCCCCTGACCCCTCCCGGGCCATGCAACTAAGGATTGTGATGACGTTCCCACCGATTGGCGGGGGGGTAAAATGTCATCGGGAGGAAAAGGGAGATCTAGTCAACCAATCAAGAACCCTTGGTTTGTGGTCCCAAAAACACGGGTGCAATGACCCGGCAGTTTTGGCCTACCGTGTACCCCCGCTCGACGTCCCCCTTTCTTGCTGTGACCTGGGGCCCGCTCCGGAATTTTTGTGCCCGCCACTCGCTGTGAAGAGCCTGCCACCTCTCTGTCTGAAAAAATACCTGTTTTTTAAAAAAAAGTACAGACTCTGTTTTTGAAGAAATCATAGATAAAAACACACCCCGTATTTGACCCAAATGAACCCACTAAAAACTTGGTTAACCTTGGATATAAATTGCCTCCACAAAAAGGCCCGGGAAAAAAATTTCTTGTATTGCCTTTTTTAAAAAACTTTTTATTTTACTGAAAAGAAAAGCGCAAATTAGGTGCCAAAATTACCAGCTATGTGGTTTACAACGAGGATTTTACGAGCCAACAGCAGAAAACGCGAATTAACCCCTTTGGAAAAGAAAAGCAAAGGGAAAATTTCTTTTTGGCGTTGAAAAAACCGTTTCTTTTAGGACCCCAACAGCGAAAAACACTTAATAAACCCTTTGGATCTAAATTGCGCAAAAAAAAGAGGTGCCAAAAAAAACCACTATGACGTTTTAAAAAAAGCGTGTTTTTACTAAGCACAAAAGCAGAAAAACGCGTAAAAACCCTTGGGTCAAGTTGCGCAAAATAAATGAGGTGCCAAAAAATACCATCTATGAGCGGTTACAACGAGGTATTTTACTGAGCACACAGCAGAAAAAAACCCTAATTAACCTTTCGGATATGAAATGCTACAGGCAAAATTTCTCTTGGCGTTGAAAAACACAGTTTCTTTTGGAGCCAACACAGAAAAAAAACCCTTAAAAACCCTTATCTAAATTGCGCAAAAAAAAATGAGGTGCCAAAAATTACCAGTATGTAGGGTTAAAAGACGGGATTTTACGGACCCCCCAGCAGAAAAACGCGCAAAAAACCCTTGGATCTAAATTGGCAAATAAATGAGGGCAAAAAAATTCCGCTATGTAGGTGTTACAACAGCATATTTTTCTGAGCACAAAAGCAAAAAACCCCAATTAAATTTCGCTAGAAATTGTGCCAGGGGGAAAAAAAATTTTTCTTGGGGTTAAAAAACATGTTTCTTTTTGTGGCACAAAAGCAGAAAAGCTTAATTAATCTTGGATTAAATTTCGCAAAAGAAATGGCACCAAAAAATTAAGGATTTTTATTGTAAAAAAAAAGCGTTTCATTAACTGAATACAAAAGCAAAAAGGATTATAACCCTTGATATACAATGGGTGAAAAATGTCAGATGCATTAAAATGTATAGCAGCTGAATTGGCCACACTGGACTTCAATTCCAATACCTCACAAAACAAAAAAAAATGTAAAAGAAAACGTCTTGAGCAACTGGCACCCCACAAAAATCGCTGTATAAAGTTTAGTTTTTTGGTGAGTCTCAGCAGCGCACTTTACTACACAGCACAGTGAGACAGGTGAACGCCAGTGTCAGGGCCAATTATATAGTGCGGTGACGTCACAGAAACCCTCGGGCCTTTATTGGTTTTTTTTTTGAAATTTCATTTGGTTACCCCTTTCTTCCCCCCAGACTTCTTTGCCCCATGTAACGCCTGTGCTTGCAGTCATTTTATAAATTAAAAAAACACGCTTCTTTCCCCGGAATCCCCCCAAAAAACTTCGATTCGTTCAAAATAGAAGTTTTCCTAAAATTTCTAAAAAAACCCCACTTCGTTAAAATCGATTGCCATCTCTATTTTCCCAAACCCATTTTCGGTCATTCAAACTGGATCCAAATTCCAGCTAGGTAAAAACAGTTCGCATCTATTGTTGTGGTACTCGTTTTCTATATATTCCAATATACTCATTTTCCAACAACAGTGGCACATATAACGAAGACTTCAAAGGGTTTTTAATTAATTTTTGAAAAAAGCATTTCTGCTATCTAGGATACATGAAATTTTTTTTTTTGAGATTCTCAGTTCAACTTTTGATCAAAAATGTTTAAGCCCCCTCCGAATTCAGCGGGATCTAAAGGCAGGTGGCCTTCCTTTTGTTCCTACATATTAATACCTCTCTTTTGGGTTTTCCTATTCAGAGCTTCAAACCCGGGGATAAAAGGAAAACCAGCTTACAAGATACATGCACGATTAAAACCCATGTCAAGGTGGGTGGAGTGAAAAAAACCAAAATGGAGGCACCCATTCTCCAAATCTCAAATAAAAAGCAATATGATTTTTGATAAAGCTGTTTAACCACCCCCGGACTTAAGGGGATTTCAAGGCGGGGGTCCTTTACACTATTGATTCCTAACTTAGGTAGGCCCACCTGTTGAATCCCTTAAAGTTAAAAGGGGGCCTTAAACAGTTTTGATCAAAAGTGTGAATGGAGAATCTCAAAAAAAAAGGGCATGTTTCCTAGATAGCGAAATGCTTTTTTAAAAAATTTAACCCCCTTTATAGTGCTTCAGTTTTTTTAGTGTGCCATTTTTATTGGAATATGTATGTATACTACAGCCGCACAGTGTTGCATTCTGTTCATTTTTTTCAAAAGTTTTTTTTGGATGTACTAAACCATTATTGCTTCTGTTTGAGGTTTAGTTTAAACCTTCGGCGTTGCCCCCTGCTTTGGCATGACTGTTGCAGCGTGTAGGTCTTCCCTTCCACTTTTGATATTTGAGTAGCAACACGTGGAATTCCCCCTCCACATTCCCCGATGGGAAGAGTTTAAATGCCATATGCAGTATAAAGAGTCGCAGGCTGATAGCAGTGGTGCGACTTTGGGTGTTAACCCATAAGGTGGGAACCGGTAAAGGGTCTCTGCCCCATCCTTGGCATTTTTAAAGAGTCCTCAAAATGGTCAGTTGGGATGATGCCCTTGTCACATGACCTTTATGGTTATATTTTTATGGAACACCATTGGCCCTGTGCGGCAGAGGCCCCAGCAGTGTGGAGGGGGAGGTGGACAAGAGCCTTTTTCATCGGGGTGTAAAAGGCCTGACTGTTTCGCAATTGTATTGGTCTTCTTTAGGTGGTGGTCAAGGTCGAGGGGTGGGTGCAGGAGGGCAGTTCAGTCACAGATTAGGTGCTGGGTAGCCGGGGTTGGTGAAAACAAGATGGGAAAAGGTAGGAGGATGATGGGCAGGGGGGACGCATTGGGTTTTCGTACCTTTCAATGGTAAGGGTTTGGCCAGCTATGGAGGAGGAAAGAGGGTAAGACCCCTTTTATAACCCTCGCCCCGAGGTTGGGAATCCCGGCGCATCTCACCATGAGTATTGGGTGTACTTAAACCCTGCAACATGACCCCACGCTCAAGAAAAAAAAAAAATAAACAGCGGATAAAGAGGCGGAGGGACCTACCGGTTTTTGAACTTTTCTCTTGGCTGTGGCTATTTAACCGCTTGTACAGGCGAGCAGTGAGTGTTTCCTTGTAGGGGGGGAAAGGGGATTTCAGCGCTGACACTCGTTTTTGGAAAATACCGGGTTTTTATTCGTTTTTTTCCAGTAGCGCTGCAAGCCAAAACAATCGCCATGCCAAAGAAAGGTCAATGCTGATGTGCTGGTAATACCAAGGAGAGCAAAGGGGCCGTTTACAGGGAAAGTAAAAAATACCGGCGATTATGCGCCCGGTTTTGCATTTTTTCGTCCGCCCCCAGACCACATGGGGGGCGGCTTTTCTCCGTATGGCGGGAAAAAAGCCCTCCCCCTTCACTTGAGATGCACATATCCATCCAAAAACCGGACGGAAGAATGTGCATACAAATGTTTTTCTAGGGGCCGGGGCGTCAAACCCCGGGCGGAAAACCCGTGCAGTGGGGACTGCTGCATGGGTTTTTCCCTAGAGCCCTTCGCTAATTTTCTGGGGCCCCTTTTTAGGCGGGCGGAAAAAAACGGCCCAAAAGCCATGCAGTGGGGGCGTTTTCCCCAACAGAAGTCGGCACGGGGGATCAGTTAAAAAAGCTCCACCAAAAGGCGAATCAAAGCAAAAAAAGAAAAAAGGCAGCAGTAAAGGGAAAAATCTTTAGGACAAAAAAGTGAAAGGAAACAGACTAAAAAAGGTAACAAAGAAGTAACTAAGGAAAGGCTACTATCCGAAAATGGGGAGACAAAAAATGATGAGGCCCCAGCATTCAAGGAGAAGATAAGGGAAACCAAAACCCCGAAAAAATAATCTGTAAGTAGTTTTTGCCTCCCTTGTCAATTCAGAGGAAAAATTTTTTTCAGCGTACCATCTTGGGCCTTGTTCACGCTCAATGGTGGCTAAACTGGGGGCCCGAAGCAGGCATCTCTAGCCCGATATGTCCCGGGAAAAAAGCTGAGGTGAGCGTTGCTTATAACCTAAAGATCCCACGCTAAGGGGAAAAATTAAAAGAACACTGCACATTAGTTAGTACCCGTTCACCCCCAGATGCAGAAAAACCCCGTATAATGCATGGGAGACTGTGAAATTCAAAAATACCCCTTAAGCCCAATCATACTTCTCAGGGCATAAGGGGGGTGGCTGCCAGTATTACAATTGCAATAGATAAAGAAAAACATAGGGTGCAAAGCGAGGTGCACCCTGCTGCTTACAGCCTTTTAGTGAGCCCTACTAACGTTGGCGGGCTGCCCAGCACTTCTGGGTAGCAACAAAAAAAATAGTCACCCCTTTGCTCCCAGCATGTTGGGAGGTAAAAAATGTCATACTGGAAAAAAATTTTAAAAATTTAGGGATTAGTTGGTACCCGGGGCCCCAAAAATGCAAGTTTGCAATCGGCGTTAACGGTCTCATGTCACGTCAACGGTCCCTACACTAAAAATTTTGAAAAAAAAAAACAAAAATAGGACATTACTTATGGAAAACACCACCTTTGGGCCTTGTTCACAGTCAAAGGCTGGACTAAAATGTGCCAAAAGCAGGATCTCTGCCTTATTTGCTTGGGAAAAAAGCTGACAGGTGCAGTGATTGTGAAAACAATTCAAAGTTCCCCCCAGCTAAGGGAAAAATTAAAAGGTACGACTGCATATTGCTTGGTACCTGTTACACCGCATGCGAAAAACCAAGTATATTTTTAAAATAAGAGGGAATCCCCTTTCTTTGTTTTTCGCTTTTTTAATTGTATTAAGTTTTTGGAATGCTATGCCCCTTATATGAAGTTTTCAAATTTCTGCAATTTTCGTGAGGTGTTCCTGAGCGAAGGGGTGGGGCAAACCCGTTTTTTTTCCTAAAAAGGGGTAAATGTGTAATTTTTTTTTTCTTTTTTTGTGACCTAATGCCTTTGCTATCTTACAACGGATTCCCTGACATTGCGTGGGGGTGGCAAAGCCAAGTGTTCCATACTGGTGACTGGATGTAATTTTTTTTTTTGTATAACATTTAAAAAGTTCCTGTACCCCTTTAAAATTTGCGTATAATTTTTTCAAAACCCAATAAAAAAGAATCTTCTTGTGTTGGATTTCCCTCAAAAAAAAAAAAAAAAAAAAAAAATTAACGCGTTATTGGGTGGCCCCCTCCCTTTATTCACGTTGAAAAACAAAAATGAGCAATTTCCTTTTCCCCCCTCACAAATTGAAGTAGAATCGGAAAATTTTAGAGTGCTGATTGCCAACTCGAGCATTTTTGCATCTTAAATTTAATGTCCATGGAACACGTCGCATAAGAAGGGCAAATAGCCGCAGCAGTCAGTGGCAGAAGCATACTGGGTGTATTTTTCACTGATTTTTACCACCTCACCCTTTTACTGAAGTCGGGCGCTTAAGGCACATGAGACCCCTTATAAAACCTGGTCCTGACCCCTCGGCTAACACCCGGTTTTTGAAATTAGTTGGGGCCCCTTCAACTTCTGGTGTCCAAATGGGTTAATGGCCCGGCTTTCTCAACACGCCATAGAAAATGTATCCTTCCGCAGCCGCATTTCTTGGAATGCACATTTGGCAAGTGGCGGGGGGGGTAACACAACCGTATCCTCTCTCCTTTAAATGTGGTTTGTTTTTAAAAAAGAAAAGTGTGGTGTCTGGGCCCCTTTTGTTGCCCAGTTGCTGATGTCCGAATCTTCTTGACAAAGTGATGTACTGACATCTTCTTGACAAAGGCGTCTTCTTGACAATGTGAAAAAAAAAAATTTAAAAACTAATTCATGTTGTAGTTCCCGTGCCTGCTGTCTTTTACAAATTGTTTTTTAATGTGCCCCCGCTAGATTTACAGTCTTTCGTGAATTTATTTTTAATTCACCCGTATGAAATTGACATGCACTCATACCCCTCTTCTCCTCCCCCCTTGTAGCCTCCAAATCTTTATTTTTTAAATGCCCCACCTGACTACCACCAATGTTATAAGTTTTGTTATCCTGACATCCTTTATCCAGTGACAGCCCTAAAACTCACTGCTTGGGAGATCTGCTTTGGGGGAAACTGAAAAACCTTTTTAAGAATTTAAAAAAATGTTTGCCCCTGTCATTGCCAACAAAGGAATATTAAAAAAAATATTTAGTGAACTTTTGTTATTGACCTAATACTTATTTTCCACCATAATTTAAAAATGCAAATAAATTCTTTTCAAATCAATGTTATTTTTTTTTATTTGTTTTCTCTTTTTAAGTGGGATAACTTGCACAATTGGTGGCTGACTAAATATTTTTTTTTTTCCCCACTGTATGTGTGGAACACAATACACGCACTGGTATATTTCAGTGTTTTGGGGACTTAAAATCTAGTAATATTACACTTCTTGCCATTGAGTAAGATTCAGCAAGCGAGAGAACTATATTTCCTGGATATATATCAGTATGAAAATAACACACGGTATATTTGAAAAGCATTTCACCTCCAAAACTGCCAGAAAATTACGGGGCCGGACATGGGGGCGCAGTCCTGGTGGGAGGCCCCTCATGACCTGGCGCGCAGTGCGCCGCGGGAGGTTAGGGGGCGGAGTCGGGCGCGCGTCGCACCGGGCGGGGCCGGCATATAAAGCCATGCACCGCGCAGTGCAGGAGCAGACGCGTGTCGGCACCAAATTGAAGTGACGGACACGCTCTGGCCCTGACAGGCATTATTCTTCAGCGCTGATCTGAGGTCTTTACCTTGTTGTTTGGAGTCATGGCCGGTGTTACTGGGGTGGAGGAGCTGCTGGCGCAGCTCCGCTGGGCGGCGGGGGAGCGGGGACCCGGCTGGCTAGAGTAGCAGGTTCGGGGTGCATTGGGGGGTGGGGCTGCGGCTGCGGCCTCTGTCTCCCACAATGAGGTCCCTAGTACTGCTCCACAGTCTCAGCGGCGGACTCGCCCCCCTAAATTATTAAGCCCTGAGGTTACCCCACGGGCCCGCATTCACCGTCGGAGCCCTTCAGGGGACCCTCCGGGCCGGACGGCGTGGCCCTCCGGGCGGTCGCGTGCAGTTCGGTCCGGGAGGACTCCTACTAGGCGGGCGGGCCTGACGGAACGCGACAGGCGTCGCCCAAGGTCTGTGGTGGCGCCTGCTGTGGTTCCTGCATCCGGGAGTCTTGAGGCTGCGGCAGGTCCCCCTGCGGAGCCACCAGAGTTCGGAGCAAGGAGCAGCACAGGTTCCGGTCGCGATGGTGACGGTTTGTGGACGGCCGGGCCTAGTGGGCTGGTGCCTGACATGCGGCGGGGAGATCCATCTGGGGATCTCCCATCGAGGGACATTGAAGGAATCGTACGTCAGAGGTTCATCGGGTTCCTGATCAGCGGCGATCGGAGTTGGGAAGTCGTGGAAGACATTAAAGTGTTCCGAGCGTGGAGACGGGCGTCGAGAATCTACAGCGCGGCTGGCGGGATCACAGCTTCCGTGCAGCCTGGCGAGTCCTCATCCATGTTTGTCTTGGCGCAGGCGGCGCAAGGGTTTGCGGCAGGGTTAGCTCCGGGGTTGGGAGCGGGACGGCGTTACAGGAGTTAGCGGGTAGTTTGCGCAGGTCGTTAGCGCGATTCCCGTGTGCACCAGGGGGCCCACTGTCTCCCCTTTCGGCCTGGGGGTCAGCGGAAGGGTCATCGACGGTGCCTATTCCTCCTCCGATGGGGGTGGGGGATTTTGGTGTAGGGAGTTTGTTAGCAGAAAAGGGGGCTGGGGTAATAGCGTCGGTGCAAACAGAGCAGGATTCAGTAGATAGGGTGTGCCTTGACGATAGGGCAAAAGGCGAGGTATATGTTTGCTTTGAGGGCCCGTTGGGCGCTCACTTAAAGAAGGAGGTAAAAGAGAAAATTTGGAACGACGAATATGTCGAAATTTTTTCTCTTCTTCCGTTAGAAAAGTTCAATTTAGCAAGGGGAAAACGGGACGAGAGTAAAAAAGAGGAACAGGAGAAGCGTAGGTGGCGGTTAATACAGCAGACTTTTCAAAACTGGCTACAGGCGTTTGCAATTTTAGCGAACGTTGTGGGGGAAAAATCCCCTGAGCATTGCTCTGCCCTATTCTCTTATTTGGGCTCCATAGGGGAAGCGCAACGGGTTTACAGGGGACAGGTGTGGTTAAGCTATGACGAACAATTTCGTCAAAGAAAAGCGGTGAGGCCATCAATCCGGTGGGACCATAAGGACATCGGGCTATGGCTGAGGGTGATGGCCCCGTCTCGGTATGGCCAGCCCTTTCAGGGCGGACCCGGGGGCTCCAGTCAGCAGCTGAACTTTGCCTGCCGGATTATGCCAATGGGGTGGGTGTTCTCGCGGCGGCTGGCAGGGGCGACAGCGGGGGTGCAGGCTCTACATCATTTTGTGAGGTTGACAAAAGGGTTGAAGGAAGATTTAAAGGTATGGCAGTCTTTTCTGGCACAATATAATGGGCGTTCTATTATTTTGGACAAAGCTTTGAGTAATGCGGATATCGAGGTGTTCACTGATTCGGCGGGAAGCGTGGGGTTTGGGGTGTATCCCAAGGGGACTGGTATGCTGGGCGCTGGCCGGCGGAGTGGGTGAGGGCTGGTCTGGTCAAGAACTTGGCCCTGCTGGAATTGTTTCCCATTGTTTTAGCGATGGAAATCTGGGGTGATCATTTTCGAAACAAGAAGGTTCACTTTAATTGCGATAATATGGGATTGGTCCAGGGGATTAACTCTCTGACGGCCTCGTCCCCGCCTGTTTTGTGTCTGTTGCATCGCTTGGTGTTGCTTTGTCTGGGGCTAAACGCGTGGTTAACGGCGACTCACATCCCGGGAGTGAAGAATGATGTGGCTGACGCTGTATCTCGTTTCCAGTTGGAACGGTTTCAGGAGCTGGCGCCAGAGGCAGCGGCGATGGGAGTGAAGTGCCCCAAGGACCTGTGGACATGGGTTTTGATTCCACAAACCTGCTGTTCAGGTTATCGTTAGCTCCGGGGACTTGGGACGCATACCAGGCTTCTTGGGCCCTATGGGAAAGGTGGCTGGAAGGTATCGGGCCGCTATCTTCGGATGGGGAGCGTGCAGCGGCGTTGTTCAGCTTTATCGGTCATGTGGCTGATGAGGGATGGTCAATTTCTAGAATGTCGCGTGGGGGCACGGGGGTTAGTAGATGTGACCAAGACATTTTGGGTGGTTCAGGCTTTAAAAGGGATGAGGCGCGGTGCAAAGAGGGTGGATAGGCGGCGACCGGTGGTGTTTAATTTGCTGGAGCGATTGGGCGCTAAATTGGTAGAAATTTGTACTTCGGATTTTGAGGTTAGTCTTTTCCGTCTTGCCTTCTCGTTGGCCTTTTTCGGTGCATTGCGCATCGGGGAGCTGGTTTGTCCGAGCAGGGCTGTGGAAGGTGGCTTAAGATGGGTGGATGTGCAGGGCACGCAGGAAGGTCTAGCGGTGCTTATTAAAATGTCCCAGACTGATCAGGTGGGAAGAGGCAAGCTGGTGCGCTTGGGAGCAGTGGAAGGAGCCCTGATGTGCCCGGTTCGTAGCTTTAACGAATATCGTAGCCGGCGCGGGGAGTCTCCCGGACCCCTGCTCATTCACGCCGATGGCAGATTTTTGTCGCGGTTTCAATGTACGTGAGTTTTTCGGCGGGGTTTGGAGGGATTGGGTCTGGACCCTGTCCAGTTGGCGCCTCACTCATTTCGAATAGGGGCGGCGACAGAGGCTGTGGGATGGGGACTGGATGCAGACTCGGTGCGAAGGATTGGGCGGTGGGATTCGGACCGTTATCGGCTATACATCCGTCCTCATTTGATTCAGGGTGTATAAAGGGTGGGGGTAGGGACGGTGTGTTTTTTATTGTTATGACCCGTCTTTGGTGTTATCTTTTTTCCTTCTTACAGGACAACGATTGATTTGGATTTTTGGCCACTCGTTCGTGCACTGGGGTGCACAACGAGTGGCCCTTCCTGCGAGTGGCCGGCAGTTGGGAATCCCTGAGGAAACGGCGGTGGTTCGGTGGATTGGGAAGCGAGGAGTGGTCTGGAGTCAGGTTCTTCCAGAGTTTCATCGTTTCGTGTCCTGGGATTGTCCGCCGGATGTGGTGGTATTACATGTGGGGGGAAATGATTTGGGCCTGTGGCCTATCAGAGAACTAATAAGGGATGTGCGCTTTGACTTGCTTCGGCTCTGGTCTACTTATCCTAGATTGGTGACGGTCTGGTCTGACATCGTGCCGAGGTTGGCATGGAGGAATGCGGATTCAGTGGCAGGCATAAATAGGGCACGGATCAAGGTGAATAGGGCGGTTGCGTCATTTGTGGCGAGAAAAGGGGGATTTGTGGTTAGGCATAGGGAGCTTGAACCGGGTGACGGGGAGTTTTGGAGGAGGGACTGAGTTCATCTGAATGCGGTCGGGCTAGATTTATGGTCGCTTGATATGCGGGAGGGGCTAGAGAGGGCTTTGGGGCTGTGGGGGGCGTCGCGATCGTGAGGTGTCATGGTCGTTAGCTTTGGCGGTTTTGGGTCCTTGGAGTCGGTTAAAGAAGTGGGGGAGTCAGGTTTCGGCTTGGCTCCCAGTTTTCTTGGATGACCGGGCTGGCGAAAGTTGGGGCTCCACAGAGCAGAGTCCTTAGGAGCAGGTTGCAGAGTGGTTAGCCGCCTGAGGTGGCTTTTTGGTGCCCTGAAGCCGGGGGTGACGGCTGGGGGCAGAAACAGAGGTGTGAAGAAGGAGGAGTTTCGCCAGTCCCTGGTGGTTGGATTATTGATTTAACTCCAAGGGCCTCAGTCCCAAGTTGGTGGTTTAAGGATGGCATAAAAGAGGTTGTGGAAGGTTGTTGGGGGGATCGGTTTTAGGGGGCAAATGGGTATGTGATGCTCATTTGCTTTAATTGTTGATTATTGTTATTTATCTTTTATTTATTTGTATGTTTAATAAAATGGCTGCTGTGGCCAAAATTATCCAATCCGTGACTCGGTGTCTTTATTATTAGATAATCGGGGTGGTGGATTGGAGGGTTGGCTAGAAACAGCAGAGTATAGGCGTTGCCTAGGGTCATGAACTTTTCTCCACTCATTTTCAGCAACCAACCAATATTTAAAATACATGTCTTTGTATAGGATTTGGAGATGGTAAATTATACAATTACTGAACCCCCAAAACTGCAAAAATAATTTTTTCTTCAATCAGAATAATTTACAGCAAACAGCCAAAATTTCAAACATATTTTCTATGAGAGATTGGCTAACGGTCTGTTATGTAAGAGCTCTACCTCAAAAAGTTGAAAAATAACATTTTCTTCTATACGAATAATTTGCAGCAAGCAAACAGCATTTGAAATAGATTTATTTCTATAGGAGATTTGATAATGGTGTCTTCTGCACTAGCTGTACCCACAAAAAAGCAAAAATGACCTCTTTGATCCCTCAATAAGATTTTCAAGGACCAACCAGTATTTAAAAGAGATTTGTTTCTATGGGACATTTGTTAACGGTCTGTTATGGAAAAACTCTGCTTCAAACACTGGAAAAATAAAGTTTTCATCTATCTCAATAATTTGCATCAAGCAAGCACTATTAGAAAAAAAATTCTTTCTATGGGAGATTTTGAGCAGTCTCTTATTGAAGGACTCTGTTTCAAACACTGGAAAAATAAAGTTTTCTTCTTGAATGTCAAAAATGTACTGCAAGCAAATAGTTTTTCCCTTATAAAAACTAGGATAAAGAATGGAATTCACGGCACTCACAACGTCCTTAAAAGTCGTTCTATATTGCCGCAAAAAAGAAGGACCTTTAAGGCGTGGTGAGTGCCAGGGAATTCCATTCTTTATCTAGTTCGAGTGATTGATGTCTATCTGTTCTTTTAACTGAGCACCACAAGTCAGGCCCGGACTGGCCATAGGGCAAAAACGGGAAATTTGCCCGGCGGGCCGCTGGGGTCCGGGCCTCAGGGCCAGCTCGGATCGCCCGCCGAGGGGACCAGTGTTCCCCCCGGTGGGCCCCGAGTCCCGGCGCCTGTCTGTGGTGAGCTACAGGGCCCGTAATGGCCGCATCAGCGGACGGCCCCCGTGGCAGGGGACCGACAGGCCCCCCTCGCCACCCGGCTGCAGGGCCCGGGTCACTGACCCAGCCATGCAGCCATAAACGGCCGCCGCCTGAAACCGCGCGGTGCAAGCACGGCCGAGGCTGAACAGCGGGGATCTACTGATCCCGTCTGTCAGCTCCCAGCAGGCCTCGGGGCAGGCGCGGGATGTGATGACGTCATCGCGGCCCGCTCCGCGTCCCGCACATGCTGCCGGCCGGCTCTGGGAAGAAGACAGAAGGGAAGCAGAGACATCAGGTAAGTATAGTTTTTATTATTTTTAAAATCTACTGCCCTGTCTACCTGTCCTGTCTAGCTATATACCAGCCCTGGCTACCTGCCTGCCTAGCTTTATCCAGCTCTGGCTACGCCCTGCCTAGCTATATACCAGCCCTGGCTACTGCCCTGCCTAGACTATATACCAGCCCTGGCTCCCTCCCCTGCCTAGCTTTTATACCAGCCCTGGTCCTGCCCTGCCTAGCTATTTATCAGCCCTGGCTACCTGTATACCTCCCTAGCTATATATAAGCCCTGGCTACCTGCCCTGCCTTAGCTATATACCACCCTGGCTACCTGCCCTGCCTAGCTATATACCAGCCCTGGCTACCATGCCTGCCAAGCTATATACCAGCCCGGGCTCCCTCCCCTGCCTAGCTATATACCGCCCTGGCTACCTGTCTGCATAGCTATATACCAGCCCTGGCTACCTGTCCTGCCTAGCTAATACCAGCCCTGGCTACCTGCCCTGCTAGCTATTACAGCCCTGGCTACCTGCCCTGCCTAGCTTTTATACCGCCCTGGCCCCTGTCCTGCATAGCTATTTTACCACCCCTTTGGCTACCTGTCCTCCCTAGCTATATACCCAGCCCTGGCTACCTGTATACCTGCCCTGCCTAGCTATATACCAGCCCTGGCTACCTGTCCTGCCTAGCTATATACCAGCCCTGGCTACTGTATACCTGTCCTTCCTAGCTATATACCAGCCCTGGCTAACCTGTCCTGCCTATTCAAATATACCAGCCCTGGCTACCTGTCCAGCCTAGCTATATACCAGCCCAGGCTACCTGACCTGCCTAGCTATATACCAGCCCTGGCTACCTGTATACCTGCCCTCCCTAGCTATATACCAGCCCTGGCTCCCGGTCCTGCATAGCTATATACCAGCCCTGGCTACCTGTCCTGCCTAGCTATATACCACCCCTGGCTACCTGTATACTGCCTGCCTAGCTATATACCAGCCCTGGTACCTGTCCTGCCTAGCTATATACCAGCCCTGGCTACCTGTATACCTGACCTGCCTAGCTATATACCAGCCCTGGCTACTGTCTCCCTTTAGCTATATTACCAGCCCTGGCTCCCTGTCCTGCCTAGCTATATCCCAGCCTGGCTACCTGTATACTTGCCTGCCTTGTTTATATACCAGCCCTGGCACCTGTCCTGCCTAGCTTATTATACCAGCCCTGGCTCCCTGTATCCCTGTCCTACCTAGCTATTTTCCCAAAGCCCGGGCTACCTACCCTGCCTAGCTTTATACCAGCCCTGGCTAACCTGTCCTGCTAGCTACATACCAGCCCTGGCTACCTGTCCTCCCTAGCTATATACCAGGCTGGCTACCTGTATCCCTGCCCTGCCTAGCTATATACCACCCCTGGCTACCTGTCCTGTCTAGCTATATACCAGCCCTGGCTACCTGTATACCTGTCCTCCCTTTAGCTATATACCACCCCTGGCTCCCTGTCCTGCCTAGCTATATACCACCCCTGGCTTACTGTATACTGCCCTGCCTAGTAAAATACCAGCCCTGGCTACCTGTATCCCTGCACTGCCTAGCTATATACCAGCCTGGCAAACCTGTATACCTGCCCTGTCTAGCTATATACCTGCCCTGTCTACCTGTATACCTGCCCTGTCTAGCTATATACTGCCCTGTCAACCTGTATATACTGCCCTGTCTAGCTATATACCAGCCCTGTCTACCTGTATACCTGCCCTGTCTACCTGCCCTGTCTCTATCTATATACCTGCCCTGTCTACCTGTATACCTGCCCTGTCTAGCTATATACCTGCCCTGTCTAGCTATATACCAGCCCTGTCTAGCTATATACCAGCCCTGTCTACATGTATACCTGCCCTGTCTGCCTGTATACCTGCACTGTCTACCTGTATACCTGCTCTGTCTGGCTATATACTGCCCTGTCTAGCTATATACCAGCCCTGTCTAGCTATATACCTGCCCTGTCTACCTGTATACCTGCCCTGTCTAGCTATATACCTGCCCTGTCTAGCTATATACCTGTCCTGTCTAGCTGTATACCTGCCCTGTCTGCCTATATGTTTGCCCTGTATGCCTATATGCCTGCCCTTTTAAACTATAAGTGGCCCTGTCTATATACTGGCCCTGCCTGGCTACATACTGGCCCTGCCTGCCTACATACTGGCCCTGACTGCCTACATACTGGCCCTGACTGCCTACATACTGATCCTGACTGCCTACATACTGGTCCTGACTGCCTACATACTGGTCCTGACTGCCTACATACTGGTCCTAGCTGGCTAATTACTGCCCCTGGCCCTACCTGGCTAATTACTGCCCCTGGCCCTACCTGGCTAATTACTGGCCCTACCTGGCTAATTATTGGCCCCCAACTGGCTTGTTACTGGGGGGGAAGCCCCAGCTACCTGGTGATTACTGGGGGGAGCCCTAGCTATTATGGCTGATTACTGGGGGCAACCCTAGCTACCTGGCTAGTTACTGGGGGCCGCCTAGCTACTGGCTAGTTACTGGGGGCAGGCCCTAGCTTACCTGGCTAGTTACTGGGGGCAGCCCTAGCTACCTGGCTAGTTACTGGGGGCTAATTTCAGTGGTAGGCCCGTCTACCTACCAAATTAATGGGAGGAAGGCCCGTTTACCTACCAATGGTTGTCTGACATTTTTTAATTTCTTATTTTTCGGGTCAACATACGCTGTTTGGGGAATTGATAGGAAAGTGCTGGAAAAGAGAGGGGCCTAATATTTTATTTGTGGTAAATTCTACAGAGACGAGTAGTGGCCACTAGAAGAAGACATTGCATGCTGTACGGACAGAGAAAGAAAAGGAAGGGGGAACGACTCATCAGGGATGACGTCATGGAGGTTTGGGCCAGAAGGAGACGAAAAGGAGAAGAGAACAACTCCCATCAGAGACGACGTCTCCTGTGAGTCCCTGCTGTCAGGGGTAAGTTTGCTTCTGTGTTGAGTCAGTGCTGTGTTCATGTGATGGTGACCTGACTACTGATGATGGGATTGGTGGGGTTGTAGGTTATGTTGGTTCTTGTATAGTTTTCAGTGTGGGCTTGTCCCTGATTGTAAAGCGCACACCTGACTCTGTGATGATGGGTTTCTTTGCACCACGGTTTCTTTCTTCCTTGCTTGTGTGTAGGCTGCTTTCACACGGAGCGGTTTTGATGCATTTTTTGTGTAGAAATGTACAGCATTAACTGCTCTGCCTTTATGCACAAAAACGCACCAAAACACATCAAAAACACTCTGTGTGAAAGCACCTACATAGTGTAGTTTATTTTAGACAGTGGCGAGGTGCGAGAACAAGGGGAATTTTTTAAGCGGATTTTGTATGTGGGCTGGTGGGGGCTTAGTGCCAGGGCTGATTTTTATTCCCAGTCCGGCCCTGCACAGAGTCATTTATAAATAACAAGGTTCATGTGGGTCACTGATTATGGAGGAATAGTGCGGAGCAGCAGTGCCGAGACTGTGTTATCCTCATTGCCAAAGTATTACATATAGATTTCTTTCTATTAAATATCTGTTAAAGGTGTCTTAAAGAAGAACCCTGGCAGCAACATTGCAACAGAGAACTCTGCTTGAATCCATAAAATTTTCAACTAGCAAATAGGATTAGAAATAGATTTCTTTCTATGGAATATCTGTTGAACAGGGTGTTATGGAAGAACCCTGGCAGAAAAACAGCAAATCACAACTGTTCTTGAATCCTTATAATTTGCAACTAGCAAATAGGAATAGAAGTATAATTTTTTCTAGGGAACATCTGTTGAATGGGGTCTTATGGAAGAATTCTGGCAGCAACACAGCAAATCACAACTGTTCTTGAATCCCTATAATTTGCAGTGGTGCTAACCATGTCTTCTCCAGACTGAAGATCGGAAATATGCAGCCAGCAATTTAAGTCTCCCTAACTATTGCTGTGAAAAATTCCCTAAGCTTGCCGTCCCCCCCTCTTCCCTCTAACTAATCTAACTAGCAGCTTTTCCTCTCTTAACCCTTAAAAATGGGATTGTCGTTTTTAATTTTCGGGTGTGGAAAAATCCTTTGTTCCACTTTTTACTTTTTAAAATGCCTCCCCCGAATTATATATTTTTTATTTTTTTGTCCCCCACCCAAAGAGCTAGAAACTGCCAACACCTTCCTTTTTGGGCATGATTCGCTTTAATACAGTAAAAAATTTCCAATAGAATTTTTTTTTTAATTTTTACAAATTTTTTTTCCCACTTGTTGGTTTTGGGGCACTAAGAGAAAATTTTAAATTTGCTGTAGTATAAAGCTTAACTGATATGACAATTTTCCGAAGCTCTTTTTGTTTTTATCTGGGGGAGGAGGAAATCCTGGACTTTCTTGCTTCTACAGACAAGCTCTGTCTAAAGGGAAAACTGTGTGAGGATATCTGGGCTTTATAAGGGTTTTTGCAGTAAAGCTTTAAAAAAACTTTTTATGAGCTTAATAAGAAAAGTAATGATGAAACGATTTTTTTGGTTTTTTTTCCCTTAAAAATTTCCCAAAAATTTACAGGAGTTGCATCCCCAGTCTTTCCACGACAGCGCTGTGTTCAGTTGAGATTGAATGGAATGGGTTTCAACAGGAATACAATGTTGAACGGGGGCATGTGATTTTGCAGCCAATGAGTTTCCCAACCCTAAAAGGTAAAGTTTATCGGACATTTTTCTATTGTCGCCTATTGGTGGAGGGCCAAAATACAGGAAACAGATCAAAAAGAAAGTAAAAATGGTGCGACGAACGCACGTGTCTAACGCGCAATTAAGACGAATGAACTTAGAATAGCTTAGTTCGGCTTGCGTTTGAAAAAATTGTAAAGTTTGATTTGAACTAATCTTTTTTCGAACGGTTCGCTCAACACTAGTGGTAAATTTTTAATTGTTTTGGGTAACTGGTTTTTGAATTTTTGAATTTCAGTCTTAGGGGTGGATGGATCAGTTGAAATAAAAAGGGTTTTCACACAGACTTTTGGCCCTAAAATTTCAGAGACAGTAAAAGCTGGAAGTTTTGCCCAAAAAATTTACTGTTTTCGCCCAGGAAGCTAAAGACCTATGATCTTCTGTTAAAAACTGATAAGTAGAGGCCCCCGAAAGAGTGGAGAGGGTGTCGTCGTAATTTTCATCATCATATATCATAATTTTTCCCTTTCCCTTTTATCTGTCAGTGTCCCTTTCAAAAGGTCAATAATCCCTCGTTTGCAAAAACCAAAAACAAACGTGTTGATCCAAAACGAGATAACCCGAAATGGAATTTTGTTGTATTCTGTGTTCTGTATCCCCTCCCCGCTTTTGGGTACCAAAATCATCAATTTAAACCGTTGTTTGTCCTTTTCATTTTT